>WBNM01042027.1:0-33416 GCA_013399055.1 Ramphastos sulfuratus
ATATATATATATATATCTCCATTAATATATTATATTCATGGTTCAAATAGCCTGGCAGAAAAATGAGACTGGAAAAGGTGGGCTAGAAACAAGAGAGCCAGGCAATAGCTTTCTACGATTCCTGAAGAGACAATATATTTGATGATCTCATCATGAAGGTTACTGAATAAATGAAAGTAAATGGCTGGTTGATTCCCTTTAATTCAACATGTGGTGTAGACACTTCCTTCCCATTCCCTCACTACAGTACATTGGATCACATTAGGCTCAACACTAAGGATTGACTTAGTGGTTTTCAGTTCTGTGCAGTGATTTGGCTTCTTTTTCAAAATGATTTACTGATTATTATTATTATTATGTGCCTTCTACCTCCTCCTCTCATTGTTGGTGTTAACTTTTTTTTTTTTTTAAATCATTACTACAACTTTATTGACATGCATTAGCTGTTAATTTCCAGATCTCCCAATTAGCTATTTCTATGTTGATTTGGTTAGCAAATCACTGACCTTTTAGTTCCTTATTTCCCTTTATATATATGTATATGTGTGTTTATGTGTGTGTATATCTATATATAAAATGTGTGTGTGTGTGTGTATAGCGTGTGTGTGCGTGTATAGTGTGCGTAGTGTGTGTGTGTGCGTGTATAGTGTGCGTAGTGTGTGTGTGTGTATAGTGTGCGTAGTGTGTGTGTAGTGTGTGTGTAGTGTGTGTGTGTAGTGTGTGTGTAGTGTGTGTGTAGTGTGTGCATGTGTGTGCAGTGCGTAGTGCATGTGTGTATAATGTGTGTGTGTATAGTGTGTATAGTGCGTGTAATGTGTGTGCATGTGCAGTGTGTAGTGCGTGTGTGTAGTGCATGTGTGTATAATGTGTGTGTAGTGTGTGTAGTGCGTGTGTAATGTGTGTGCAGTGTGTAGTGCATGTGTGTAGTGCGTGTGTGTATAATGTGTGTGTGTATAGTGTGTGTGTGGTGCGTGTGTAATGTGTGCATATGTAGTGTATGCGCATGCGTGTGTGTAGTGCATGTATGTGTGTAGTGTGTGTGTGTAGTGTGTGTGTAGTGTGCGTGTGTAGTGTGCGTGTGTATATTGTGTGTGTGTATAGTGTGTGTGTAGTGCGTGTGTAATGTGTGCATATGTAGTGCATGCATATGTGTAGTGCGTGTGTGTAGTGTGCGTGTGTATATAATGCGTGTGTATAGTGCGTGTGTAGTGTGTGCGTGTGTAATGTGTGTGTGTGTAGTGTGTGCGCGTGCGTGTGTGTAGTGTGTGTGTATAGTGTGTATATATATAATGTGTGTGTGTAGTGTGCGCATGTGTAGTGTGTGCGTGTGTGTATATAGTGTGCGTGCATGTGTGTAGTGTGTGTGTATAGTGTGTGTGTGTGTATATAGTGTGTGTGTATCTGTATGTATGTGGGTTTTTTCCATTTTCATTCTTCCTTGCTTGCTATTGGTAGAGGAGAGGATGGACACAGTTATCAAAACCAATAACAGGCCACCAAAGTTACCATTGCATTAAGGCAGGTATGAATTTTAAAGTGTGTTTGACTTGAAGCAGGAATGCAGCACAGATGCAAATATTCCCCAGTGTAAAATAAAGCAAATGAAAGGAAATGAACGTAAAGTACTGATTCAATGGTTCATAATCAATGCTAGTAAGGATGTTGGAATGGATGGTTTAGAATTTCTGAGGACGGTTACACAATATTAATCTGCTATCTGGAGTTATTTAATATGGCCTTGATAGATGCTAAGGCATTGGTGAGGCTTTGCATACATCCTGGAATTAGTGTCATTTAAAGAATTATCAGTTTTTATCGCCCCTCTCGCCAGCCAGTGCAAGTTAACTTATTAGACTGTGTGAGACAATGATGGAGACTGCAAATTCCTTTTTTTTTTTTTTCTTTCTTTCAGATTTCTCATAATCATCCCTTCATGTGACTTTCATCCTTATTGCTTAACGACTGTGATTCTTCTCCAATTTATTAATGGCAGAACTTTCGCTTCTAAAAATTGGTTGACCCAAGTAAGTCTTACAGATACCTTCAAGAATTTTCATGTATCCAGTTTAATTAATATGTTACATTCAGACTTTAACAAAAAATCATTATGTACGGGGTCCTTCACCATTACATATTTTTAATGGCAAAATCAATCAATTTCTGGTTTATATTATTAGTATTGATTTACTTTCAGTTTCCAAAAATACCCATCTGATAGCATGAAGCAGTGGTGCTGGTGTTACATCAGGTTGAAAGTCATCTTTTCAAAGGGAGTTTGATCCTGGTCAGGATTATTTCAACTGAAGTGGACTGATAATCAATAAAACGGGGGGGAAAAAAACGTTGCTGTGCTTTTGGGACAGAAAGGTTGGAATTCCAATCCATTTTTTTCAAGTAGCTAAAGCAAATTCTTCCTAACTTGTTTTGGCATGTGTTGTAAACATGGGAGTGTAGCCAGGGCCTGTAGGTTATTTGGTTTAATTTAATCAGGCTGCCTTTTTTTTTTTTTTTTTTAAATGCATGTTCACTTCTGGAGCACTCACCTTTTTAAGACACCTTCTCCTATCCTTGCTTAATTTAGTTCACTGACTTCCACCTTCTGGAGCTAGTAAAACTGTCCTTGAAGACAGATATTGCTTGTTGAGGGTAGAGACTCCCCAAGATAAGACTTTGAAATCACAAAGACAGTCAGACTTGTCCCTGCAGCTTTCAGCAGAGAGTAGCTGACAGCACAAGCTTGTTCTGTTGATATTGCCAATTGCTGACTTCAACAACATGGTAGTTAGAGAGGAGTGAAATGCTCACAATGAAGCCAAACACCTCAGGAGTTGCATAGTTTTCTAAAAGTCTTTCACCCTAAAATTGGGGTAAAACTCCTCATGAATTCAAAATAATTTTGATATTGTATTAGGCTCAGAACTTCATCTGAGTTCAAAAACCATCCAGAGGTTTGTTATCCTATTTATAAGCTTTTCTTAAAGGGTAGAATACAGTGCTGCCCTCAGAGACAGGTAGTGCCAATCAGAACTAATCACACAAAGTTTCAATGAACCATCTCAAGACTTTTTATGGATCCCATAATGTAAGACTCTACTAATACTAACTCTGTTGGAATTGTGCTGAGATCATAAAATAGCAGAATGGTTTATGTTGGAAAAGACCTTAAAGAACATCTCATTTCAACGTTGTGTGCATGTAGACCTCCTGCTAGACCAGGTTCCTCAAGGCCCCATCCAACTTGGCTTTGAACACTTCCAGGCTTGGATTCTCCATAACCTCTCTGAGCAACCTGTTCCAGCTCTCCTCCAGCTATCCTGTAGCTACTCTTCTCTAGGCTAAGCAACCTCAGTGTGCTCAGTCTATCTTTAAAGAAGTGCTCCTGCCCTCTGATTATCTTCATGGCCATCCTTAGGACCAGCTCAGGCAATTCCATGTCCTTGTGTTGGTGGCTTCAGTGCTGGACACAGGACTCCAGTTGGGTCTCACAAGAGTGGAGTAGAGCAGCAGAATCCCCTTCTCTGACCTGCTATCCACACTTCTTTTGATGTAGCCTGGAATTCTCTTTGCTTTCTGGGCTGCAAACACAGATTGCTGGGTCATGTTGAGCCTCTCATCAACCAGGACCCCCAAGTCCTTCTCTCCTGGACTGCTCTCTTATCTGTTATCTGCCCAGACAGTAAGCACATTCATTTAGATTCATCCACTCATTTTAAGTTCAAAATATCTTGATGTTGTAATCCTGCCAATGGCCCCACACATCATTTTCAGCCCAGAGGCTGATTGAACCCAGGTAGATTGATATTTTGAAAAGCTGATACCACTATTCTGAGATGGGAGGGGAAAAAAGATTCTACCTGCACCTAAGTGTTACCAGAGATGACTCAGTCCCCAAACTTAGAATCCTACACTATGCCACATTTAAATAAAGTCATTTCACATCCCAAGCTTTCAGCTATTTTAAAAATTAAAAAGAGAACAACCCCAAACAAACAAACAAAAACACAAACAAGCAAAAACCAACAACAAAACAACAACAAAGAGATGGAGAGAGGCAGAAGGGAGAGCAGAAAGGGAAAGAGAACATTCCTGCTAGGTCAGTTTTGCACTTGCATAGTAGCAAGCATAAGTGAAACCTGCATTTGAGTGCATTTCTGTCAATGACTCTGTTACAAAACCAGTGAAGCTTAAGAAACAATAAAATATTAGCTATTTTGCAGTCATATATGGTTACAGTGCATGTGTTGAACTATGGCCAGTAAACTGGCTGTGCTGTGGAACGTGTGAATCTGATTTGCTTTGACCTTGGTAGGTAAGGACATCTCCAAGAATATATTTTCACTGAGACATGTAACAGCATTGGACCAGAGCGAACATGCTCTAGGACATGTGATTTGTGTACTTGCAGCAGAGGGAGGGGACATGTATTAGGCATGGGATCTTTGATGCAGTAAATATCCTCAATTATGGAGGCTGGAGGTAGAGGAGAAAGTAAGAAGGTCAGATTGTGGCTAAGAGGTAAAAGGAACAAAGACTGCTTCTTCTTGCATACTCACCTAACGGTGATCTGTGAACCATTTCTGTCTTAGCACTATTTAGACCTGTTATGCATAAGAGACCAAAAAGGAGAATCTTTGTCAGCTGTTGTATAGATTCACAAGGGGCAGGGACAGTCTGGCCTGAGCTAATCACAAATCTTGATTGTTTTAATTATTTTTTTTTTCCAAGCAGACCTCAAAACAATAATTAGAGTTTGTAATCCCCAATAAAAGTTTGTGTCTCTTCTGCATTTGAATTACTTAATAATTGAATATTAATATTTGAATATTTACTTAATAATTTGAAAAATTATACTAAACTAGAACTTAACCTTCTGGAAATTAATTTTCCTTTTCTCTCCTTTTCATCTATTGATAGTCATATCTGTGATATGAAAACCTTTGAGAGAGGACTGTTTGTGAAAGACTGAACTAGTATGTGCTGGTTTGAGGCTAATTGGAATATTTTAATAGAGAAAATTTTACTATAGGCTGTGAAGAGAAAAACAATGGTGATGTCTACTTCACTCATAGGCTTGCTGAGAAGTACTCAAAACATAGATAAGTCAGTCTCTGGGGTACAGCGTCTCAGTCTAGCAGCTTCTGGCTCATCTCCTCTCTGCCAAGTAACCTCACTAACCACTTTCCTTCTAACCCCCCTGGCCCATCCTCCAAACTCACCTTGCGTGTAAGGCAAACCTTGGGGTAAGGTATAGGGGTGGGGAGAAGGTGGAAGGGTGGTTGGGAGCCCCTCCTGGGGTCTCTGATTTCTGGGAGGGGTGTTGTGTTTCTGTATTACCTTTAACTTGTATATTTCTGTAACTATTCCTGTATATAGTGTATATATCTGCTTGTATGTTGTGCTGAGCTGTAAAGAGAGCTTCAGTCCTTAACTTCCAGCTGACTGAGTCTAGTCTGGTTGATTTTACAAAGTGTTGGGGGTGAAGAACTCCCAAACCATCACAGAGTACAATTTTTACCCCAGCACACTGTAAAGGATGTATCAGAAATTGGCAAAAATCTATCACCTGCTTGGACCTGAAAGCTGTGATTTGAAGTATACAAAGCAAAGAGCCCAATGTAGAAAAGTCTATGACTCAGCTCGAAGACATTTCATTACATGAGAGCCTCCATGTGCCATTTAAAATGAATAAGTGTCATCATAAACCTCCCACTCTCCTAAGAATAGAGCTATCACTGGACCCTGTTATCTCACAACCCCAAGGTACAATATGGTAATGATACTGCTTAACATCAGTGCATGAAGAAAGAAAACACTGGAGATGCCGCCAGCATCTCAACTATAAAGAAAATCAAATTAAAATATTAATTTAGTGATTAATATAACATTAGATGACCCATTTCTCCAGCTTGTTAAACAACAAAGCCTCGCAAAACTAAATAAGAGCCTAAGAGAGAAGTGTTTTAAGAATTCCCATAGAGATGTTTAGCTCTTTTTTAAACATCATTAAAGATGTACTTTGCATATAACAGGCAGTTTTCTTTCTTTATATTTTCTTTTTTTGCTGCACCAACAAGTCCTGCTTGTGCTTATCAATATACACTTTCCAAAAACAAAAAACAAAAAAAAAACAAGAAAAAAAAAACAAAACCAGAAAAAAAAAAAACCCAAACCAAAAAACCAAACAAACCAACCACACCCACATGAAAAAAAAAAAAAAAAAAAAAAAGAAATAGATAGAAGGGGGTGTGTTTTGAGAAAAAGAAAAAAAAAAAAAAAAAAAAAAACCCCCCAAAACAAAAACAAAAAAAAAACAAGAAAAAAAAAAACCCAAGGTTACAAAGTGGGATTTTTGGTCACAGAGTTTGAACAATCAGATCATACCATGGAATGAAAGAAAAAGAGTGTAAGAAAGCCTTGCAATTTAGATGCCATTCTTGCAGGTAAAACATGAGGCAAAGGGTCCAAACTTGCTACAAAAATGTCACAATTAGTACCCTCTGTACCTGGAAAATAAGGGTGGGGGGAAAAAAATCTTTTGCTGATCTTTTTGACTTAAAACACCTCCTGTTTGGGAAAATACTATTTGGACACAGGAAATCATAGAATCATAGAATGGTTTAGGTTGGAAGGGACCTCAAAGCTCATCCCAGCCATAAGCAGGGATGCCTCCCACTAGAACAGGTTGCTCAAGACCTCATCCAACCTGGCCTTGACCACCTCCAGGGAGGGAGCAGCCACAACCTCCCTGGGCAACCTGTGCCAGTGTCTCACCACCCTCACTGCAAACAACTTCTTCCAAACATCTACTCTAAATCTCCCCTCTGCCAGTTTAAACCCATTCCTCTTCATCCTGTCATTACAAGACCTTGTCAATAGTCCCTCCTCAGCCCTCCTGTAGCCCCCTTCAGATGCTGGAAATCTATTCCAAGGTCTCCTGGAAGCCTTCTCTTCTCCAGGCTGCAGAGCCCCAACTCTCAGCCTGTTCTCATAGCAGAGCTGCTGCAGCCCTCTGAGCATCTTTGTGGCCTCCTCTGGACTTGCTTCAATGGTTCCATGTCCTTCTTGTGCTGGGGGCTCCAGAATTGTACACAGTTGTCAATAAGCAATAATCTTATTAATATAGAAGTTGCCAATAGATGTCAATAAGCACAGCAATTTTGGGGTTTCTGATTAATTCTCATGTTTGCCCTGTGCAAAAGACACTAATTCAACTGCTAGCATTGATCTGCAAGGTACAAACCTCCGAGTGGACATTCTTTGCTCTTAATCTAACTTTGTCAGTAGTCCCTCCTCAGCCCTCCTGTAGCCCCCTTCAGATACTGGAAGGCTAATTGGGTCCAAATTTGAAGTTTAACTATGCTACAAAAATGTAACAATTAGTCCCCTCTGTACCTGGAAAATAGGGGTGGGGAAAAAAAGCAATCCTTTGCTGATCTTTTCTATTTAAAATGCCTCCTGTCTGGGGAAATGGGAGGCTGCAAATATTATTTGTACACAGGAAATGGCAACCTAGTTTAAAGCAACTTACTTTAAAACTAAAATGCCCATGAGCAAATTTTATCCCTGTTGAACCACAGCTATGCCCTATGACATCAGGATATTACCTGAGGTTCTGTGCTATAGTTTACTGAAAAGTATGGATAGGAATATTTAGTTAGGTTTTAAAGTCTCCCTTAAGACCTCATGGCAGAATTGTTGCTGCACTCACATGAGCTAGTCTCTGTCTTATTAGATGACATTGCAAATCCTCTGCTCCCATGGATAAATGTCTGTCTTTTCCTTAGTGATCCACAAGATACCAGCCTGTGACCATCAATGTTCCCTTCATGTTTTGCATGTTATGTATGTTTTGATTGAGTTCAAAGGGAAGAGAGAACTACAAACTCCAATTGGTAAGGAAAAAACCCAAATATTTCTGTAGCAGGTTCTTAATATCCCCCTTGAAGTTTTGCATTTCCAACCTTGTTCCCACATGTAAGGGAGGTTGGGAATAAGGCAGTTTGGACTTGCTAAAACAATAAAGGCAGAGTCTGTCCTCTGGACCTACAGTGCTCCAAGTTTTCTACCCTCTCCTTTTTATTCTTGTCCCCTATTTGCTGCCTCCAGGGTACCAGCTATCCTTATCCCTGCTCCCATGGCAACAGTTCTCTGTTCCAGTGGTAATGTCTCTGTCTCTTCATCTCCTCCCTCCGCAGCTACATTCTACAACATGGAAGGAGCTTGATTTTCTCTCACTACTTTCTTTCCTCTATTTATCAGGCCATCTGTGCTTGTTCTAAAACCTCTACTGTGAATATGCTGATTCTGTATGTGGCTCTGCTTTAGCAACAAAATTAGTGAATCCAGGACTGTTTTCTTTTTTCCTCCCCACTCTGAACTCTTCTCATCTATGTTTGGCTGTCTGAAAGAGGAAAGAGTTACTATTATTTTAAACATTGTCCTCCTGTATTTCCATTGGCAGGATCATCATGAATTGAAATCACAGTTGTTGTTTTAATGTAGATGTGATTAAGAAATGTTAGAATTGTGCCTGCTTCAAAAATACTTCAAGTGGTACCGTACTCATTTTTATAGGCAGTTTGTGCTCAGAAAAGAAGGAAGTTGTGAATATTTGAAAGAATCTGCTAACATTAAATAAGAAAACTATTTTTGAAAGAATTTTTTTCCCTTTTTCCCTTTTTCNCTCCTGAAAAGCATTTTATAACACAAAAATAATCATTTGGGACCACGATTCAATTGTACAAACAAGCCACTAACAGCTAACTGTTCCAGAATCAATATGCAGCCATTTAAGAATGAGGAAAGTATATGGACCAAAAATGACAGGGGAAAAAAAAAGAATAGGAGAGTGGATAGCAGTTCAACAGTAGAAAAGGAGTAAAAATCCAGTGGGAGAGTTGTAAATCAGAGACATAATAACAAGCATATGATAGGCAACAGTAAATGCATCATTTTTAAGACAATTTGCTGACTGGTGCTTATTTGGACTAAAACAATATTACTGATAAAGGATCCACCACAATACATTACACTGACTAACAATTTATGAACTTTTCTACTTACAGAGTGAATTCTATTTTCTATAAATCTTTTTCTGTTATTTCATTTTAAGATATGAAGGGTTTGGAACCTGAAAGTTCCCTTACTCTTAATGGGAAAGACAAGATATACAGTAGTTGTCAAACTACAATCCAGTGCTTTGATGGTATTGAATAAATTCTTTCTCCTAATTAACTCTATCTCATATAACCTTTAATTACCTCATTTTGGGGGGAAGTGCTGCTTTTGTATCTGTACAATTTGGGGGCCAAGTGGCTGAAAAGCAGCTAGTTCTGCAGAGGACAGTGGGATTCTGGTGGGCAGTTAGTTGCACAACGATAAGCAAAGTCAGTACTGAGCTGTATTAACAAGAACATGGCCAGCAAGGCACTGGAAGTGAGAATTTGTGTGTGCACTCACACCTGAAGTGCCATGGTCAGTGCTGATCTCCCCACTGCGAGACAGGTACCAAGGAACTGCAGCAAAGCCAGAGAAGTGCTTCTGGCATAGGCAGGGGCTGGGTCACACACCCTCCTGAAAGTAAGTATTTATTTAACCAGGCAAAAAGAAAGCTAAATGGTGAGCTATTTTCTGTCTTTAAGTGCAGAGAGGAGGTTATGGAGAAATAGAAGAAATTAAATGACTGAGGGCAACGATAAAAACTTGCAGCATGAGACCTTGCAAATGGACCTAAGGAAAATACTCTTCACAGTGAGAACCTTGAGGTGCTGAACAGGTTGCCAAGAAAGGCTGTAGTCTTTCCATAAGTCTTCCAAAGTTTGACTGGCCTGTGCTCTAACTAACCTGATCTAACTTCTGAGTTAGCTTTGCTTTGAATAGAGGGTTAAACCAGATAACTTGCAAAGGTCTGCTCCAGCTAAGATTATCCTATGATTCATGGTTCTGTGAATTCCAGTTCTCTAGAAAGGTGAATCTTTGCTGTTCTTTCAGGATTCCCAGAACAGGAAATACCAAGGAAAAAAAGAAGAAGGGAAAAAAAAAAAAAAGCAGACAATGAGTAATGTTTGCACATTAAGACAATCTAGCCCACAGAAGTGGTTGATTCAGTCTCTTTTGAGCAAGTCACTTAACTCGTTGTGACCTTGGGCAAACAATAGAGAATCTCTGTGCTTCAGTTCTCCTCTAGTAAAACAGAATGAATCATATTTCTCCACTTTTAAAATTTTTTTCTAGGAATAATTCACCTTTATGCCTTCATACATTAATATTCTTCAAGGTTTTTGAGGATTTTTTTTAGTGTTGGGTTTTTTTTTTCAGGCTGGGTCAAATCAGCTTGTGGTCAGTGGTGCTATAATGTTATAGAACTTATGCACCTGGTCACCATATCACAAGCATCATTATGGAACACACAGTGGGGGAAAGAGGTGAATTATTGGTCCCAAAGACCTCCTTCCTGGATATAGCAACCTGTTTCAGATACATAGAACCATAGAATGGTCTGGACTGGAAGGAACTTCCAAAGGTCATCTAGTCCAACATCCCTCCCCCACCCACCCTGTTGTCAGCAGGGACATCTGTGATTCAAATAACTGTTTTAATCATTGTATCATAGAAACACTTTGATTATATATATAAGCACAAGGAAACAAATTTCTTTTTCTCTTGCAGTCTTCCAAGAATCTCTGAATTGAGGCCTCAACACCTGGTCTGCCCTAAAAGAAAATGGTGTCACCAGGTCCCTGGTCTGCCCTAAAGGATAATGGTGTCTCCAGGTCCCTGGTCTGCCCTAAAGGATAATGGTGTCACCAGGTCCCTGCTTCGTGGTCCTGCCTGCTCTTGCAGGTGGAGTGCTCTACTCTACTTCTCAGCTGTGCAACGAGACACGGTAGGTGGTAAGTCAGTACTGAGTAAAATGTTTTGTGGTTAAAACCTTGAGATGTGATTTGTGTTTATAAGCTTTAAATTGCCTCCCTGACAAAATATGCACGCGCTGAAAGCTTCTGCTCCCGTAAAATTGTGATGGATTGCATTTTATTGGAATTTATTATGAACAGCTCTTTGATTTGAAGCACCCTTTAAATGCCACCAGAAATTATAGTGGGAAGCAGGCCTTTGCTCCCCTCCATCACCACCAGCAGAGTGACCAAACATTCCTGGATTCAGTGCATGCACACAATGCCTACAGAAGCGTATGCACTCACTCACATGTAGGCATCACCACACCTTTGGATCTACAGAAAATCATATATATATTGTTTATATACGTGCAAGTACAAGATGTAGATGCTAAAATGTTTTGTATCCAGAGACACAGGAGTTCTCTGGAAATTACTTTTGTATTTTTGACTGATTTAGTTAGTACTCTACTAGAAGAAACAGAGGCTCCAGATCAAATTGTCCCTATGGTTTTGTTTAAGGGGGACCTAGGATCCCTCAAACTACCCCAATGTCTGTTCTCAGGACTTTGTGATGTGCAAATACATAGATTGACCTATGCACATACACCTTCAGCGTTCTCTTTGTGTTTGTATCTGTCTAAAAATGTCATATTTTAAACATTTTAATGCAGAGGTTACTTGTTTTAGCACTCCCAGCTTAAAAAGAGTATGAAGTCAAGAAAGCATACAGTTAAGTGTACATTATTTCTTTCCAGCAGAGCCCTTCAAAACAGGAAACTTTGTGTTGCATGTGTACTTGACAGGAAAAGAAGGAAAAAGAGCAGAGTTAAAGCTGTTTATGAAAGCTTGGCTTTTTTTTCTTTTTTTTTTTTTTTGCCTCTTTTTTTTTTTTTTTTTCCTGGCTAAGAAGCTTTTAGTGGCAATACTTAAATGTCGAATATGATTACACAAAACTGCTGCTTAATATTGGAAATAAAGTGGAGCATAGTTGTGAAGACTGTCTATCAGAAAATTTTAAAGCAGTGGTACATAATTTATCAGTGTTAATAGCTTTAGGTGCATTTCTGAGGGAATTAACCTAAACAGCCAAACTATTTATCACATCACAATACATAAAATGTACTTTTAATTAATAAATGGACGTTCTATTGCCTTTGCAGCTACATCAAATCAATCCTCCTTTACCTTCTGTCTACAGTTTGGGTTCCTTTAATGGGTTTTAATGGGTTTTATTCTACAGTCACACAGCAAAGCTTATTCATTTGCTTCCTGGAAGACTTTCTGTACTTTGTGGCATAATCTTGCAGTGTCTTTGGTACACTTACACCAATATTATTTTCCTCCATAGCGATATATTGCCACTTGTTACCCTACAGCATCATTCATTACTCCTGAGATGACATGCTTGGTTGGAGTCTACCTTGGAAGCAGTGAAGTTACTGTAAGACAGTGTAGCTCTTGTTAATAGGCTATCTGAAGTCCTTCAGTTAAAGCCTTCTCTTGGGAAAGCAAGGTGCTTCCACTTGCTCTGAATGGTTAATGGTTTGCTTGCATATTCTTAACTCGGTTGGCAAAGGAGATCTTTTCTGCTATCTTATGCAAAAGCAAACCAGATGGACACATTTCTATACAGTAAATGGAATAGATGTGTTGAGAGATAGTGAACAGAATCACAGAAACATCCAGGCTGGAAAAGACCCTTAGGATCACCAAGTCCAACCTATGAACAAGTATTTTAAGATGACAAATCCAGCCCTGTGACCTCTAGAGCTGATATTTTTCAGCTTCAACCAAAGTATGGTTGCCTCTGTGACGACATCAGCCAGTATTTGCTTTGCCAGTCTTTTGCAGTCAGTTGGCTAAAACAGCTCTGTGGAAAGTACAGAAAGAGCATAAAGGTTTGGGGGACACAGTGGAAATCCACAGGTCCCCTGAATTCTGACAAAAAGCGCCAAATAGTCTTGATTATACTCAGAATTCCAAATAGAATGCCCGGATTTGTTAACCACCATGCCTTTAAACTTCAGCTGAAGGGAAGCAAAAAGACTTCAACAATATCACAACACAGAAAACTGGGAATAACCAGGACCAAAATTGGCAATGAAATGCTTATAACAGCACAATTTGTGATTTGCCTACCTGTGACGTTTTCTTCATGTGCTTATGTGAATTGCAAAAGAAAACAGTAATTAAATTGACTATATCCATTGAAACATTTCCCAAACAACTCTCTCATGTGCCATGGAATCTGGTTTGCTCCTTGGGATAGTTTTTCATAGGTTAGCACTGCTTAGAGGAATCTTAAGCCAGTCTTATGGCATTTTCCAGGAAAGGAAAATGACTCTTTTACATCCCTTATACCGCTCTAATGATGTTAAGCACGTATTAGTTGCAGCTGAATATCTATCACAAAGGTTTTTCCCCTTTATATGGGACTGAGTTCTGCCTCCACAAGAATGAATTCAAATTTACTTTAAGAGAGAATACAAAACACCTGGATAATCTGTCCCCAGACTGTATAAATGCATGCAGTCATTTAGATGTAGATGAATCCTGTTTGGTCAAGGATCAAATGCTAAGAAATTAGTGTTAAAAAGTATGTATCCTGTATTTTTAAATCAATATAGTTGTTTAAAAACATGTAGGAATCTTAACATAAGTCCTCATGAAAACGTAAAGCTGCTTTTTTTTTCTTCTCTTGAAGCCCATGATATATTCCTTCAACAGCACAGCATAAGACAAATGATAGACACTAGTCTGGAACAAGACTGCTGTTAACAGGACAGGGATGAGCATGCAGACATATATAGAGACAGCAGTTCATAAAACAAGGAAACTTAGCCTGAAATACCAACACCTACACACACACAAAAAGCAAACCCCCAAATCCTCTTTTCTGCTGCTTTTCTTCATCATTTCCATACCTAAAAGCAGATCTATATCTCAGGTAATTAGGTCCTGCTGCTCTTTCTTGCTTCTCATAACTCCCTTTCACTCTATTTTAAAGCAAAGTGTCTGTGGCTCTTCACCATTTATGGATACTCAAATCCCCACTTCTTTCGTAGAGCTCACCCACTGAACCAAAACCGCAAACCAAATTGAGACCAGCTGGAATCCGTATCCAGAAGTTTCTTCCAATAACCTACAAATATCATTTAAGAATTTAACCCACCCTTCCCAAACCTAAACTGTTGCTATGGCAAAGCCTATATGTCATCTTAAAAAGATACAGAGCCGCAGACCAAATAAAGAGCAGAACACACCACAGGCAGTGTATAGGAATACAGGCAGTGTATAGGAATAGAAGCCTGACTCAAGGAATGAAATCTTCCAGTTTCAGCTGTTCTCTGTTTATCAATTATTCTCATGCTTTCTACACACAATAGTCAAAAGAAAAAGGATTTCAGACAAAGCTGTAACAAAATAATAGCTTAGACCTCATAGCCTTCCAGTATCTGAAGGGGGCCAACAGGAAGGCTGGGGAGGGACTATTGACAAGGTCTTGTAATGACAGGACAAGGGGCAATGGGTTTGAACTGACAGAGGGAAGATTTAGACTGGATGTTAGGAGGAAGTTCTTTACAGTGAGGGTGGTGAGGCACTGGCACAGGTTGCCCAGGGAGGTTGTGGCTGCTCCCTCCCTGGAGGTGTTCAAGGCCAGGTTGGACAAGGCCTTGAGTGACCTGTGCTAGTGGGAGGTGTCCCTGCCTATGGCAGGGGGTTGGAACTGGATGATCCTTGAGGTCCCTTCCAACCTTACCATTCTATGATTCTATGACTTCTCTCCAAACAGCAGTATGTCAGCACTAAGAAAGATGGAAGCAAGCATTTTGTTGATTAATATTATTAAAGAAGTGTTTTGTGACTGAGTTGAGTGTTTGTGCTTCCTGCAACTTCCAAGTAATGCTAACGAACAAAGTGCAATATAAAGTTTATATAGACAGAGTGAGTAGCTGCATAGATCACTATGTCTGTTAGCTATAGGTAATATTCTGCCTTTTGGAAGATGTCTTTTGCCTTCGTATCATCACAGATACCTCCCAGGATCCCATAAAGGTGTAGATGTAAAGCCTATTGTGTGACTTCTTATTGTATGTTTTTACTGAATGAGCCATAGCCACTTAAATTTGATTATCATCAGGCTAACACCATCTAGAAAGCACTGTAAAAAGGTTAAACTCTCTTGGTTGAGGTTTCTGGATATTTATGTGGAATTAGAAATGCCCACGTGAGAAGGTTATCCTTGTAGCCATAGATTAAGGCCACTGCATGAACACTCTTTTGCAAATCAATATTAATTAAAAATTATTATGATCAGAGAACTAAACAAAGGGCCTGTGCTACTAAAGGAAGGGTATGCCCCAGTGACAGATCACTGTTGAAACCTCTCATGCCATTGGGTGATATTTGCCATATGTCCAATGATTGATAGTAAGATTTAATGAGTTCTTACAAGCAATTAAATAATCAAGGGTTCCTGCTGTTACATGGCATAGCTTGATAGAACAGTGACAAATGAGAGAATATCTGCAACCTAATCAAAGGGACATATTTCCTTGGGAACAAAATAATATTATCCACCAGTGCAATCAAAGGACAAAAGAACACAGAGAGGACGCAACAGAATGAGATAAATTTTGTGCTCTTTTCATTATTCTGGCCATACAGTTTCCATTTATTGGATCCTATTAAATCAGAAAGAAAATTAGGCTACTTAAATATGTTTCATTTGTCATACACTGTTAGCCAGTGGGTAGATATCCATATCCAGTCACCTTAGGTCTCCTTTCCCTGTGAAACGCTATCTTAGGTTATGTTTTCTGTATCCTCATTTAGTATTTATTTCTGTTGTGATTATCAACATCTTACCACAGCCTTGTTTCCTTTTTCATTTTAACTGAAGGTTTACAACAAAAATCTTTACACCCTGCCACATTTGTCAAGCATTTTTAACTAATGAATTCTTCTGAACATAGGTATTTAGATTCTCTTAGAAGCGCTTGAAGATAATAGCTCAGAACAGACAACAGGAGGTCAAATGAATTAATGTTTTTATTCCTTAGAATCAGATCATGTATATTTATATGTGTGTTGTGTGTATGTGTGTGTATTTATGTGTGTGTGTGTGTATTTGTGTGTGTGTGTGTATTTGTGTGTATTTGTGTGTGTGTGTATTTATTTGTGTGTGTGTTTGTGTGTAGTTGTGTGTGTGTGTATTTATGTGTATGTGTGTGTGTGTAGTTATGTGTGTGTGTGTGTATTTATGTGTGTGTGTATTTGTGTGTGTGTGTGTGTATTTGTGTATGTGTGTTTGTGTGTAGTTGTGTGTGTGTGTATTTATGTGTGTGTGTGTATGTGTGTAGTTATGTGTGTGTGTGTAGTTATGTGTGTGTGTGTATGTGTGTAGTTATGTGTGTGTGTGTGTGTGTATATGTATTTGCAAGAGTTATTATGCAGATTTAAAGTCTGCATCTTAATGAATTTGCAGGTCCTTATGCATTGTACAATGGAAGTGAAGAGTTTTATGCTGAACTGTAGCCTACTGTGGCAGCACATTTGGGTTTAATTCAGTGCTCCTTGCAACCAAAAAAGCTTTAGAGTAACCTTTAAAAGACATTCAGAGAAGTCAGGATTTCACCAGCTATAGACTGAAAATCACTATCAGACAGATTTATTCCCCCATTTTTAAGTTTAAATTGATTGCAAGTAATGGGTATAGATATATACAGGTAGCAGAATATGGATCAGCTTATTCTAACTTTTTTTTTTTTTAAATATTTTACTGTTGTGCTTAGAGAAAGAGAGAGATTAAATGATCTACCTGGGTGCTGATTAATCAGTTTTAAAAGCATCAACTTCAAACAGTCAAGCTGTCCCATTCAAATCAAAATGTAAACTTCTGGCCAGAAAGATGTCAATAAAACTGCCTTTGACTTTGATGTAATTTTTCCCTTTTGACAAGTGAAGCTTATGCTCAAACATTCTTTCAACCTCCAGATAATTTCATGTTAACATTAGCTCCACTGTTGATGTGGAATAGCATAATAGTTTTAGGAACAATTTGTTTTTCACTAGAAACTCTAACTTTTTTTTTTTTTTTTCTTTTTTTTTCTTTTTGTTTGGTTTCTGTCAAACAGAAATAAAAATGTTCTAAGAATAGGAACAGCTTTACAGCTGACATTTTTCATCAGAGAATTTAAACATCAGACTGTAGTTGTTCTGTCCTGTACTTCAGTTAGCTGGCTGATGTGTAGGGTAAGTTAGAGAAATGGACCAGACAAGCAGCCAAACAAAGTGCCCCTGCTAACCAGTATATTCAGATATTTAACATGTAAGCTATCTTTAGACTGCAGAACACTTGACCTTTCTAAATATATACTGAGGGCTCAGCTCTTTCCTAGTTCTGTCTGTGCTGTCATGTGGAGAGGCAGGTGAGCTTCTCTGGAGCAGACTGAGCCCCAGGACAGGTCCTTCCAGTTCCATTATATTTTTCCCAAGGGCCATTTCTCAGACTGGAATTTAAGCAGCAGCAAACTGATGGGATGGGCACATATATACTTGACAGCAAAGAAATCCAGTGCTTTGGGTAGCTAACACACATTATTCTGATAGAATCCTAGTCACAGAATGGTTCGGGTTGGAGGGGATGTTTAAAGGTCATTCAGTCTAACCACCCTGCAGAGAGCAGGGACATCATTTCAGCTGTGCCTCCCACTTCCAAGAGAAGATCCAGAATTGTCTTACAAGGTGGATTTTCTTTTTATTTATATTTTAGCTTTGCTCTAATGCAGGTTGAACACAAGTTGTAAAACCCTGACATTTTCACAAAGCAGAATACTCGTTTTCCAGCCAGCTCTATTCAGCACTGAGGGATGTGTCACTGAGTCTATTTTTTCCACATGCCAGTACATTTGTTTTGTTTTTCCATACACAAAGCAAAAAATTTTCCAGAGTATGTAGCATGTTTCAGACATTAGTCACATTACTTAATGGAAAACATTCAGATATGACACCAAAAAGTCAGAGAAAATAAAAAAATGCATCAAGTAATTATAAAACTAAGTTAAAGAAATCAATAAGGAAAAAAGCTTCTGAATTTTTCAGTAATTTCAGCATATTTGGCTACAGATTTTCTTCCACATGCATATGTAAAATTTTCTGAAGCAAATGACAATCTTTAATAAAATCTGACTGCACTAAATCCACAGTTGACAAAATACCATAATTCTATGTTAGATTTCAGCTGTGGACTATTCCACCAAAGCCAGCAGTGATTTCAGGTGGGATAGAGATGCTTAAACTAAATCATATTTTTAGATTAGGAAGCTCTCTTGGGTTTTTGTAAATCTTAAAAGTATATATTGTCTACCACAAGTTTTTACTTTGAGTTTTCAGTCAACTCCCCAGTACATAGGGTCAGGAACTGCTCCAAATGTCACTGTGGTTATTGGAGGACTTGAGGGATTGTGCTGCTGCTGCTGGGCCAGACGTGTGCAGCATGGCTTTAATGATCCTATCAAGTGGTGCATCAATGTGGTTTTACATGGGTGTCAGTCAGATCTCTGGTGCATTGGGTCACATCAGGTCTGAGCTTCATCAGGCCTGAGCTTAATGTGATCCAGGGAAGATCAGCTAAATGAGTTCCACGTGTAGTGGCAAGAGTCAATGGCTCTTACTAAAATAGTAACTTCCAGAAAACAAACAACTGCTCAAGAATCAGGGAGAGATACTAAGTTTTTGGCAGCATTACACTCCTGAGGACTACTCTGAGTCAATATCTTCACAAAAGTACACATCTCATTAGATTCCATACAGATTGCAAAGCTAGCTATAATGCAAAACCAGGCAGACAGTCTGTCTCAATATTATTACAGGAAGGCTTGGTTAAATTAATAGCTTCTCATTGATTAAAAAATCTTGCATTTTACATGTTCTTAAGTTGGTTCCCACCATTACCTTTCAATAACAGAATACAAGTCTTTGGAGAAATGTGGTTGCATTGAACTACCCGAATGAAATACAAAGGTAGGCAAAATATGGTGTTTACATTAGGCTGGCCTTGTTTCCTGTCATAAACTTCTGTCCCCCTGAAAGAAAAAGACAATCCCATCAATGTGTCCAAAGTGTTTGCTCTTTCTTAACTTGTATAATCACAGAAGAATCCAGGTTGGAAAAGACTCTCAGGGTCACCAAGCCCAACCAATATCCCTACTCTACAAAGTTCACCCTAAACCATATTCCCAAGCACCACATCCAAATTATTTTTAAACACGCCCAGGGTTGGTGATTCAACCACCTCCCTGGGCAGCCCATTCCAATGCCTGATCACTCTTTCTATGAACATTTTTTTTCCTAATATCTGCTCTAAACCTACCCAGTCACAGCTCGAGGCCATTCCCTGTTGTTCTATCACTATTTACCTGTGAGAAGAGACCAGCACCAACCTCCCCACAAGGTCCTTTCAGGTAGCTGTAGACAGTGATGAGGTCTCCCCTCAGTCTTCTCTTTTCCAAACTAACTATCCCCAGCTCCCTCAGTCACTCTTCATAATATTTATTCCCCAGGCCCTTCCCCAGCTTCCTTGCCATCCCTTGCACTCTCTCCAGCACCTCCACATCCCTCTTGTATTGAGGTGCCCAAAACTGAACACAATACTCAAGGTGTGGCAAGTAACATTCCTAGACTGTACAGATACCTAGTTAGTTTAGAACAGTCACTGACCATGCCTTTGCCAGCTCACTTTGGTCACAGCTGCAAGTGAGAATTCTTTATGACCATGTAGCATTTGCCACTGCATTCAACTCAGCTTTTGCCCATTCTTAATTACTGTACAAAATCCAGTTAACAACACAAGTTCTGATCCACTAAAGTGCCTTACAAATCATCCTAAGGACCCAAGGATCCACTTCTGCTTTGCTAGGATGAGTCATTTGATGCCAGTCATACTATGAACACTCCATCAAAAACTGCTCTGAGAGTTTCTACACAAACCTCTTCAAAGGTGTTTCACTGACATGTGATTTTGGGAGGCTTTTCTCAGTGCCACGAGATCATCTAAGTTGAGCTGAAGCAGTCTAAGCCCACAGCTGCTTTATTCTGGTGTGTTTTGTGGTGGTTTTTTTTCATGTACAGTGTTGTGATTTACTTGACTCGTTCTTTTCTATTTGTGCAATCTTGATCTGCATCACAACCCTCCAAGTGCTGTGTCAAACAGCAAAAGGACCAGATCTCCATGTATGTCAACATGCCAAGTCTGGCATTTCAAGTGTAATGTTGCTTCTTGGTTTAGTGCAGTATGTCTGCTATCTTCTCCCTTTTTTAAGCAGAAATGCTGAATTAAGCAAGCTGTTGCTGGGTGCATGGCAAATAAATGGAAGCTTCTTGTGCTCCTGTGGTGTGATTGGGGTATTAGGGCACGCTGAGTTTGTGTCTGGTAGGGTTTTGGTAGCAGAGGACAAGGCTACTGGAGTTGGAAGCTTCAGGAGGAAACTCCCCAGCTCCAAGCCATACCCTCCTCTGGCCAAAGCTGAGCCAGGGAGAAAAAAATCTGTTGGGTGCGTTTGTTTTGGAGGTTCCTTTGTTTGAGAGAGAGTGGGATCTGACAGATACAACCATGTGGATACTGCAGAGGAAAGAAGGGGAGTGAGCCCCTCTCTGACTTTGGTCTCAGACCTTGAGCTTTTCATTGTTTTGTCCTCCCTGTGCCACTGGAGTAGAAGAGGAGCAACTGCTTGCTTGTTTTGTTGGATAGGTTTAAACCACAACATAGGAAGTAGTAGAGAAGAGACAGGGAGGTCAACTTTATGGGGACAAAATAGCTGAGTGATTTTCCTGTATCTCAGACTTTGATGTCAGCTACAATAGTGCTTTCAAACTAACACTGATTCTATATACTTTGAATCTGATTATTGGACCAATTGAACTGGCCAGCTGCAGGTTTGATGTTACCTCTGAGATGAGCCAGCAAGGTAGTAAATGAATGCAGAACTGCTCCTAGCTGCTCCTCAGATTCCTTATCTGCACAGTTCATGTAATTAGACTTTGAAAATATAAACCTCAGCATCAGCTAGAGATGGTCTGCACTGTTGTCAGTGGAGCCTTCACTATAATAATATCTAGCAGATTACTTTCTCATTGGGAAAAAAGAGGAGTCCATATGTTAATTGAATCCATTTTGCTATCTCCTAAGTCAGCTTTTGATATATCATGTCATTTTGCACAACTCCTTAGGGAAACACTGTCTCCCTAGATTGGCCACTGTCCTGTTTTTCTGTGTTGGCCACGGGGCTGTGGAAGTAAGGCTTTTCCTCCTCATAAGGCTGAGCCCCTTCTAGGCTGGGGTGTGGCTTTGCTGTGCTCGTTGAAGAAGGTTTGCTTCATTGGCCATTTGTTTGCTGACTCCTCTTTTCCTTCCTCTGTTTTTAATTCATCAGAGTCCTGCAGTGCAATGAAAAGAGCTCGCTTGGTTCTCAATGAATTCTGTGGAAGTACCAAAGGGAAAGAGTAAGCATCTATATTTGGAATAAACAGAAACTATTATTAGACAGAGTTTTTTGGAGTAGTTGTAATTTATCTGCTATCGGGAGCAATAGAAAACCATATGGATGATAAAAACCACAAACCAGGGCAAGGTCCTTCCTGTGTCTGTTGACAACTAATGTGCACCAGGAGGGCAGTGCCATATGTTTGCATGTGTGTTACCGCAGGGGGCAGTGACATATGTTCACACGTATGTCACCCCTCTGGCCTGCTGTCATAGAGCTGTTTCCCAAGGGCCATGGCTCCCTTGAAAAACAGAAACAAAACCCACCAGTGTGAGGCTCCTACATCCTCCTTGTCAGCGCATTCTTTAGGGCTAGTGCTGCTGTGCTGGCGAGCGACCGCAACTGCTGCCTCAAAGCACCAGAGGCTTTGCAGCCCACCCTGATATCCCAGCAAGATATTGAACAGCAGAGAAGGAAGGGAGAGCCACCCTGCTAGAAGGTATACCTGCTGAAATACAAGACCTGCCAAGCACCCCCAGGGATGGTAAACATTTGCTCCTCCCAAAATATTTCATGGACTGTCCTCTCCACGTCTTTGTGGGCTGGACTCAGCTTCACATCGCATGGTAATAAGCTTTTGGCAGGATAAAAAGAGGTTTTGGTATAGAGGAGTGCCAAAGTGAGGGAGAAAAAGTGTTGCTCAGGATGCTTTCTTCTGTAGTTTTTATGGTTAGGGATGAACAATACTATTAGATTATCTTGACCATTCCCCTGTCAGTGCAAAATTATTTCTTGCAATGTAATTTCTAGTGTTTTGTTCATTCCATTTAGTACTAATCCAAGCAGATAGCCTTTCTGTTGTGTCTCTTGGGAGACCATTTATCCCTCAATCCACTTACTCCACTATTAGGTAGATTTTCTGAAATTTGCAGTGTGTTTTTCTGTACTTAATTTCCTTCCTCTCTTTAATTATCCCTTTTGGTGCAAATATGGCTCATCTTCATATATTTGCATTCTCTCAGAGGTCATCGGGTCTGGTGGGCAGAGAAGGAATGCAAACTGCAGTGTGACATTTACTGCTAGGAAAGGGTAACCTGCAGGAGATTCTGTGTGGTCTCAGGTGGCTCATGGATGCAAAACCTTTGGGGTGGGTATGCATCTGTTACTCAGGTCTCATTTGTTTCAGGTGTGTTCCATTATTTAGACTTTAATGTAGGTAACCATTCCAAGGACTCTCTGTGAAAGCTTTAATAGGAGAACATAAAGCTCCTTCCCTGTTTTATGAGGGAAAACCCTAAGTCCAGAAAAATGGTGAGAATCTTGCTTGCTTAAAAGGGCAACTCTGGGCTGACTGAACAAAAATTGCATCTCCTTGTTCTGGACTGCGCACTGTTCAAAGGCAAATCAAACACTTCAGAATCTGATGCACTTTGTTTTCCTCTCCATGATTTGTAGTTAATGAAACTACTTTTCTTGCACTGTTGTAAAGATTTGGGTGTTCACTTAATGTCTTCTATGAAACAGCCGTGATTCTGGCTTGCCTTTTTCCTTTTCTAGCCACATCTACCTTGTCTCTATCTTAGTATTCTGAAAGCAAAATTACCCTTTTCCTGCACAGGCATTTCACCACCTCCAGTGTCTGGAAGCTTCCCTGCGCTTCATGCAGCTGTGTTTATAGCTCCAGCACCTCTCAGTCAAACTCAGCAGGAAGTTCTGAAAGACGCAGATAGCTAAGGCAGATCCAGGGCATCATCAGAGACCGGTCTCTGGGAAAAAGAAAAGCAAACTGATTAGGAGTAAGTCATGGGGGTGACAGTGAAACCATGATGTGTTAGGTGAAGAGATTCTTCTTGTCTTCAGGAGTACTGACTCTGCTCAGGATGGAAGTTTCTGGATTAGAGGATGTGGCAGGCAGAAAAGAGTCAGAGCGCAGAGGCAGGCTCTGCACCTCGTGGAGAGAGTTTGAGACTGCTAAAAGAAGCAATGATGAAATAGCTCTGCCTTCAGAGATGGCAGAAACAATAAGTTCCCAGGGATCAGAGGCTACTGTGCAGTTTGCTGAAAATCAAAAAGCCACCAAGCTGCAAAGGACTTTCCATGGAGGGATGAAGTAATCAAGGAGAGATTTTGGCAGAGATTTATTTCTAAAGCTTTTGCTGTTTCTGCCTCTCCTACTCAGCTTGAGTTTTCCATTACTTAAATAATATTAACAACACACAGAGAAAGTTTTCTGCCTTCTATTAACAGAAAATCTAATTTTTAAATCTAGATAACAGATAAACTGTGTAAGTTGAACGCGTTTTTGGTCTTCTCTAGGGATCTCACCAGAAAAGTCCTCAGCTCCAGCTCAAAGAGTTCTATCTCTAACCCCAGTACAATGAAGAAATAAAAGTTCAATCCAGTAATTATTTGGATTTTGTTGTTGTTGTCGTTACTGTTGTTTATATGCCTTTTGATTTTCCTCCTTTGCATTTTGTTTAGTGTTATAGCAGACTTGTAATCTGTACTCAGCTTTCTGTAATGGCTATGTGGCTACTATCACATTATTCATCCCACAGAGTAGTAAATATCTTTCCTACTTTCTGTGAAGAACAAACAATGTAAAGTTGGTCCCCAAACCTTTATTCTTGTCACTAGCTTGAATGAAACAGCATTTCACCCCAGCTAGTTACTATTCTACCTGTCAGGATACTTACTTCTTGGGTACTGCTTGGATACTTACTTTGAGGTAACTGTTAGTTTACCTAACACACCTTTCTGCCAGTGGAATGTTGTTTCATCTTTTATGCTGAATGGAGAATTTGGTCATAAATGTCCCAAGATACTCTATGAGATCTTCACTTTCTTATCCATGTTATGCATTTAGATTTTTGTTTGGGTGTGTGCATTTCTAACACATGGGGAATGCTGATGTTTCAAACTATTTGTTTTGTGGGTGTATGCTATGAAGAGACTATTGCAATTTATCATTTTTATAACCTAGTCACAGGAATAGCATTTCTGCTTCTGCAATGCTTGCACTTCCAACTTTTGCTCTTGTAGATTTAAACCTCCATGGTCAGAAGACAAAAGTGTGTCACCCCACTCAAGTTTATAGCTGCGTCCTAGAGTTTTGTTACATCAAGTTCTGATTTCAACTTCTTTCTTTCTTTCCTTTTTTTTTTTTTCTTTCTTTTTTTTTTTTTTCTGTGTGTGTTTTATGTCCTCTCTGAATCACAGTATAAGACCACTGTGGCTTTCAAAGCCTCGGACAGTTAAATCCCATTCATCTCTGCAATTCGCATAGTCCACACTTACTGAAAAGGTTAACTCAGCTGGGAAAAGCAAGCTAGCTTAGCCCAGTCATTGGCCACCTTAGAAAGACAATTATTGTACTACCACCACTATGTCATCTGGTGTTTTAACTTCAGTTTCATTTATGAAACCCAGGATCTTTCAGATTATTAGCAGCGCTGAGGGTGGATTTTCCATGGCACTCTTACATTGCAATATCCAGGCTGAAACGCAAGCCAGGAATGCGAAACTGTCACAGTGCAATTAAGCTGCCTAACGTAAGCAAGATGCTATTTTGGTGCTTGTGGAGCAGAGTTTGGGGCAGGAAAGGAACTGGGGTGGAAGCCTCTGCTGAAGGGGAGCATTCTGAATCCATGGTCTTGCTTCTTCTGGGTCTGAGAAGAGGCAACAGGAGCTACAGAAGAGCACTGGCAGTACTGCTTGCTTTTCCAGCCAGCTATGACTGACAGAATTTATTTCTTCTGTTCTCCATGTACCTTATTCATTGGACCTTTATCTTCATTGAATATCATCCCTCATTTCTGTCACTTACTGTCATGAGGTCCTTCCTCAATTTTTCATGCTCTCTTTCATTGTAGTAATAATAGCTTTGCATCCCCAATATACATGGTCTTGCTTCCACTCATGATTTTACCTGTGAGTGTTTTGAACAAAATAGATCCTTGTGGAATTACAGAGGTGACCTCTCTCTGATGTGAAAAGTCAACTTTTATTTCTACCTTTGTTTAATTTTATTTTTTTCCCCTGTTTTTGAAAGCTCAGTGGAGAGTAGGACATTTTCCCTCCTGTCTATGCCTATATGGAAAGCAAGCGGCTCATTTTTTATCACCATGACCCAAAGGATCATCTGGGGCTTGATAAGATCTCTAGAAACATTCTGTCATTTGGAAACAAGTTCTAAAGGTAGTACAGAGCACTTGGTCTGGCTCAGATTTCCATAGTATTTTACTAATCAATCTAGAAATTTTGTTCTTCTGATTCCAGCAACAGCAATAACCCAGTATGAGCCCTGTATTTGTTCTCGAGCCGTCTCTTGTTCGCTTGGTGAAAGAAACAATGTTTTGCTGTGCTTTGTTTTCATGCACAAAAATATCTCATGTGATTCAACCTCCATGGGGATCATAGTTCTACACATCTGAAAATTCATTTGTAACCTTACTCCTGCTGTTCTCCAGAACAAGAGCTTCTCCAGACTCCTGTATGCTTCCTTAGCATCTCTCATCCGATCTCAGACTCCTTGCAACAAAGCTGCTGTCTCAAATAAATATCCTTCTCTAAAAGGTAAATTGTGGCCACTTTGACATGGCTCCCAACATTTCCATCATCCTCTGAATAACCAGGTAGTCTCACCACCCCAGGGTATGCCAATGCACCCTGCTTTTGTAAGAATTGGCTTGGTAGAAGCAGTAGATACGTGGGAGCATGAGGTGGCTTTGTCTGTCTTGCTGCTCCATGGCTACATTGCACCAAGGGAGCACTGATCAGCTTTAATGCTGGAAGTGGCAATTAGTGCTGCTGAGCTACAGTTTCAGGTTTTTGACAGAGCTGCCAAGCTTAATAAATTATGGACACAGGGAAATGGGGGTAGGAGAAGGGGAAGGAAGGCCACAAAATCTGCCTGAGCAGCACATGAAGTGGTAGTGCAGTGCATTGCATCTTTATTCAATAAATGTCCATTTCACTCTGTTTTTGCGGTCAAGTGTGAAGAAGAAACATCATCTGTAATTAATAACAGTTTAAAAAAATCCATATGAGTGCATGCCAGCACCAGGGAAAGGGGCTGGAAAAGAGAATAAAATGTGCTTCAGAAAAAGACTGAGACTGTGGGAAGGACAAGAGCCTCCAACACAAATCTTTGGGGAACACATCTGAGCTAAAGGCCTTTTAAGGACCATGCTGGATTTCACAGAGGTAAAAATGTATCATCACACAGGTAACTCCAGTGGGTGCAGATTTTCTCCTCCAGGTATTTATGCAATTCCACAGCCAGAACAGGAAATATTTGAGCATCTGTGGTTGAAAAAAATATAGAGCCCTGTCCTTCTTTATACTCAGAGGCATGTCTTATTTGCAGTCATTTATAGTCCAGTAACATTCATACTCGGCTTCTGGATCCACTGTAGCCCATGATCATGTTACAGACATACAGGAACCCAGATTCAAATTCTTTTTCTTAGACCAAAAACTCAGTTGCTGCTCTCTCAGGTGTCAAGTAGGACCCTGAGATGTCACAAGGGACATAGATGGGGAAGGGGGCATGTAAATGCTGCTAACGAGTCCCCATTACCCAAGCTTTTTATCTGAACATTGGTTTTATATTTTAAATTCTAGCTTNAAATTGTTGTAAAGGTCTTGGTCAGTTTTCTGTGGTACAGCAATGCTAATTTAAATGTTATTACTTTTATTGAATGTGATGGTGTGACAAATCAGCTCACCCTCTTTCAAAACTCAAGTGAGACAACAGAGAAGTACTTGATTAGGCTTGTGAAGTGTTTATTCCAGACTCAGGGTGTCTAAGAAAAATGAGCTTCTTTGAGTGTCCATTTTGATGAAGTGCTGTCTAAAATGCATCCCAAGAAGTTGCAGTTATATTGCTTCTGTTTGCTTGTTCAGTATTTTAGGGTGCACATGTAGCCTGCCACAGAGCAGTAGGAATATTGCTCCTTTCACAAGAATTACATGGTCTGGGCATAACACATTGTTTCAGGTCACATTGTACCAGCTAGCTCAACAAGACTGCCAATGACTTTCACCTTCTCCATCTCCCTGTAAACATAATAATTACCAAAATTATATTGTCATTTATTTCCTTAACAAGCAATATGTTTGAAAAGAAGTAGTCTGGCGTGAGAAAATGCTGCCAGAAGCAGTCGCAACTCTTCCATGCTTTCAAACATGGCTTCAGGCATTTTAAAACCAGAGTGAGAACAACTGGAATGGGGAAGAGGTGTCTCAGTGTACATCATCTTGCTTGCTTTTTTCCCCTATAAGTGTCCTATTGTTATCACTCTGGGCATAATTCCACCCAGGAGTGGTGGCAATATACACCTGCGATGCACTACTACAGTTATTCACCTGTCCAACCTCACCAGGCAGTTTGGTTGCCAGTCACACGTTTTCCTTGCTGCTGTTCTGATCCTTTTTTTTGCCTGGGACGAGCTGCCACAGTGAAAGCAGAAGTTTCTAATATTAGGGGGGGAAATATCCAAGAAGCCAAAATATAGTTTTGTTGTCAAGTGACTATTTGCATTTTTAACATCCTTTCTATGAAAACACATCACCACCTTCCTCTTTTACTCTTGTGATGGTTTGGGAGTTCACACACACACATACACACGCACACTTTATAAAATCACCCAGACTAGACTCAGCTGGCTGGAAGTTAAGGAATGAAGCTCTATTTACAGCTCAGCACAATGTACAAGCAGAGATATACACAATACACAGGAATGTTTACAGAAATATACAAGTTAAAGGTAATACAGAAACACAATCCCCCTCCCAGAAATGAGAGACCCCAGGAGGGGCTCCCAACTACCCTTCCACCTTCTTTCCACCCCTCTACCTTACCCCAAGGTTTGCCTTACATGCAAGGTGAGTTTGGAGGACAGGCAAGGGGGATTAGAAGCAGAGTGGTTAGTTGGGTTAACAGCAGAAAGCAGAAGACACAACAGCTCCCAGAGAGCGAGCGAGTCTGTATCTTATCTGTATTTGTGTCCTTGTTTTTATACATCTCAACAAGCCTAGGAGTGAAGTAGACATCATCATTGTTTTCTTTTTCACAGCCTATATATTTTTTTTCTTTTCATTAAACTATTCCAATTAGCCTCAAACCAGCACAACTCTGCTTAGGTCTTGGTCTTACACACAGGTTAGCACTTCACACTGTCCCACGCCTTACTAAATGCTTTCAACTCATTCCTCCTGTATAAGTTAAGTTAGTGAATGCTTCCTGCCTGATTCCAAAAGCCATGCTCACAGGGACTATCTATCCTAATACAATATATGCTTGGGGCATGTAGGGTTCTTTTAAGCCACTTTGCAGAAGCTTTCCAGACAGGTATGAGACAATGGAAGTTCCTAATTCTAAAGCAATCAAATTTTTTTCTTTATTAGGAAATATTTCATCTTGCTTTAATAAAAGATTAAATATAGTTATTATTTTTTAAGTACCATTCTAATTTTAGGAGGTGGTGATTTAGTGTGTTAGACTGTTACAATCTGGGGGACAGAGTCCTTCCTGGGAGAGTTCTAAACAATTATACTTTGGAACCTCTAAAAGTGGTCAGATGCAGGTTTCCCATTTCCCTCTGTCTTGTTGAGCATATATTAGCAATTCCCAGCATAAACCATTGAAATTATTCAGCCAGTTCACACAGTGCTGTTTCTAAAATGAAAAATTCTATGATCTTTTAATGTCTTTGCTGTTATAATATGTACTCATCTAGCAGAACCCTGATGCTCTGATCATTTACACCACAATGTGCTATTTAAAACTGGAAGCCCAGCAGGAGATTTTATTTTTATTAATTTAGTATAATTTTAAACATTGCAAAAATAGCTGTCTTACAGCTTCCCTGCTGAGCCCTAGATTGTTGCCACAGCCTCTGTAATACTTTATCAGGAGAGTAGCATCACTATAAATACTACAGAGATGATTCTGGTTTCAACACAGAATACAAAAGGATGTGGAAGACATAAACCAGAGGTGGTTCTGTTTTACATTTTGTTTGTCTTTCTGTCTGCTTGTTTTTAAATCTTCTTTCCTTGCAAGCTCTTCTCCAGCAGTTGTGAATTTGTAGTCAAGCCTAAAAGCTGAGTTTCCACACTATAGTTAACTTTAGATGTGTCTCTTAATGCTGCTGTAGGAAAGTGTGTTTTGCTCTATCTCCTTTATCACCCTGCTGTTCCTGTGGACTAAACACTGCTGTAATATAGCTGTTCAAGCACAGTATAAGAGTAACCTCAACATGAATTGCATCTTTGAACTACAGTGTAAGAGTAACCTCACCATGAATTGCATCTTTCTGGTTTTATGCACAGAACTGCTGTTTCTACTCACCTTTGAGTGTATTTAGTAAGCTTAGATCTGCCTGAAAAGAGGCAACAGGCAGTCCCTGTACCCAGCCTCCCACCTGCACTAGGGCTGGTGACAGCACTAGATAGACATAAAAGCTCTTGGCTCTTTTGGGCCACATTTTTCACTTTTTGGAACGAGCAGAGTTGAACACAACTCTTGTCAGGAGCATTACTTTCCAGTGGAACCTGTGACCCTTCATCAGTGGAAGAGCTTTGGCAGCGGAGCGATGTTTGCTATGCAAAAGATGTGATCTGGGATACCAACTGTCCATCATTTGTTATGAAAAGCTGGGGGGGACTGCTGGAAGGAAGAATATACTATGGCTGGAAGTCATTTAAAATTAAAAGTTGTGAGTTACTAAATTTAAGCTCACTGTGGAACTCTTTGGTGCCTGTATTATTTATGCCTACTAACGGATCGATGCTACACTTTTTATTAAAGAGATATAGAGTGATTTAATTTATTGATTTTCCTGCTCTCTACCTGTATTATCCACAGTGGCAGTGCTTTCCAGGTACAAATCTTAAAATAAAATCTGAAAAGAGAACAAAATCCAATTCCAAATGATTAGAATTTATCTTGTGGCTATATAAGGAGAAGCATAGTTCACTGGCTGACAGCTGATCCTCTTGTAAAACCTCTGTAGCTTTCATTAAAAATTACTGATTTGCAGGCCCATGATGCAAATGTGGTTGGCTCATAAGTCCCCTTTCTGAATCTGAGAGAAAGGACCTTACCTCCTAAACATCTTGACTCTTGGATGTTAAATGTCATACAGCCATTGACTGAGTGACACATCAGCAATTCAGCACTGTCTCAAATAGAGCCTCCAGTTGACCTGTCTGGGACATAGGATAGAGGCAGCCTTCCTCCTTGATGACCCATCAATTAACCTTAATTAAATCAATAGTATTTTTTTCTTTGAAGCACATCAATACTGACTACTCCTCCACCAGCCCTCACGAGGGTGGGGTAGCCAAATGTCTTGTTAATTAGCTAAGACAACCATAACCATCACTGGGATATTTGTTGCTAGAAAGCTCTGCTGTATTCCAGGTGCTGTGATTATTGCACCTCTGCACCCACTTACAGGAGGCAGCTAATTCATCTGCACCTCTCCTCTCTTTCCACAACGGACAAGAGAGAAAGTGAGCGAGGTAAGTCGTTCCAAGGATATTGGAAGAAATGAGGCATGAAATAAAAGCTTTCCTGCACTCTCTGCTGATCCTCGGGAATCTAAGGCAACTCAGTGTGTTAAAGAGAAGCATCCAGGCATTAAGGAAGGCACTAGGACAGTGTGGAGTGAGCCCTCTGTGTGACACACCCTTCTGAGCTGGCAATATCAATGTCCCCAGAACTCCCCCTAAGTTCGTGATGATAGCTACAAGACATCTCATGTGCTATTTTTCTTCTTGTCAGAGAGTTTGCAAGATTTAAGAAAGCTTTACTTTTTTTCCTTCCTCCCTTCCTCTTTCCCCCTCTCCCTTCCTCTTTTCCTCCCTTCCCATCCCTTCCCATCCTCTTCCCCTTTCCCTTTTCCCTTTTCCCCCACCTTTTCTTTTTCTTCTTTTTTCTTTTCCTGTTCCTGTTTTTCCTATCTAAACTATTTCCCGAAGTGGATGTATACACTGACAATGTTACAAGTAAGAAATGGGCAATTCTCTGTTCCTAGTGTTATTAGGCACACTAATTAAATCAATCAGGTAGCTCAATCTGAGCAGTGTTGCAGCTGTTTCAGGAAGAAAAGCAGAAGGATTGGGACTGGCTGATACTTTGCAGTGTACTGTAGAAACAAAACGAGATGTTGCTGTTTAACACTGGCATTTTCTTTCCATCTGCTGGGAAGATCTTGTCTATTTTCAACTCTTGTCAAAAGCAGTCATGCTGTTGGCTCAGTAGGCTCACACAGCGAGGTGTCTGAGAAAGATACTGCCACAGATTGCTAGCAGAAGAGATGTTGGGATTGGAAGATTTGGAGATGTAGCTCTGAGGGCATTGCAACTGCCCTAGAGGATAATAACAGTCCTGAAAGGAAGATTGACATATTGGTGTCATTGTTGTGCCTTTCATTAACCTACAATAGGAAAGGCAATATTGATTTAACCTGCATGAGTGAATTCAGGTTTCATATTACCTTCCCTTCACACCAGAAATCTTCATCTTACATATCCAAACAGCACAAACTCTGTATGGTTCAGCAACATTGTAAAGCGATTCCAAGGTACATAGCAAATGTGTATTTTCCCAGCTTTCTTTTCATATCTAGTTTATAGCACAACTACAGAAACAAAACTAAAAGGTGTCTAATTTGTCTTTACAAAGGGAAACTCTTGAATAATAGACATTTATGTGGCGAGCCATGTACCTCAGTACAAAAAAACCCTGCATTTTATATTTTGCTAATTTCTTTAAATGCGGATTTCTAGGCTATGACTTCTGCTAGGAACGCAACAGTTTCAAAATCCTACAATTTGGGTGTTGGGGGTTTTGTTTGTTTGTTTGTTTGGGTTTTTTTTGTTTGTTTGGTTTGGTTTCATTTGGTTTTTGTTTTTGTTGGGTCGTTTGGTTGTTTTTTTTTATTAAAATGAAATATGTTGTCCATGGCAAACACCAGTTTGCAACACTTAACCATAAAGGCTCCCCACATATAAAACAGCTTTCAAGAATCATGCTCTTGCCTGTCATAAACTGTCCTTTCAGTAGCCAATACATCAGTGATGTATCAAAGCTACAGAGATTCTGAGCAATTCACATTCACTTCATCTGCCTTTTGCTTAAGCCTTTAGACATAGCAAAAATATTCTAGATACACTAAAAACTGCTTGAGCCTTTTTCATTGTTTCTCAGTAAGGAGCATACAGCTTTTTATTAAATTATTTTCCAAATGTTATTTTGCAAAGAAATTTAATAAAATTTACTACTCTGCAATCCATTGAGCACTTCCTAATTTAATTTTCATATTCTGCATTTCCTGGGATTTACAATTAAAATTGTGATGAGCCAGACATTCAAACTCTTACATGTGTGAGATTATTTTTTTTTTTTTTCTTTGAGATGAACAATGTCAAAAGGATTTGGGTTTTTTTAAAATGCATTTTAAATACAAAAAAGTGCAGGCAGCTGAGGCCTTTTGCACAAAGATTATCAAGTTTTTTACTAAGTTGGACAAACACTTTCTTCTCTTGTCCTTTACCTCTTCGCCCACTCAATTGTTTGGCAAAGTTGACTGCTTCTGACAATGCCAGATACAGTTAATAGAAAAATAATAGTTCTGACATTTTATGCTCCCCAACATTGATCAAATAAAATTGAAAAAATCTTCTTCTCCAGAACAGACCCTGCCATTAAAATTCTTGCAGATTTATTTACATGAAACTCAGCATGTGTGGTAACCAAGGCTCAGCCATTGTGTTCCTGACTTAGTCCTTTGTAATGCTAGTTTATTATGCAGAGCTCTTGGGGATCACTGAGAAATATATTTATTTCTTTTATAGTGGTTTTACAGGTTTTTATTTGCATTATATATATATATTATATTACAATATATGTATTTTAATAGATATTTTTATATATATTTGCTTTATTTCTTTTATAGTAGTTTTATAGTTGCTTTATGTAGATTATATTACATTATATATATATAATATAGATTATATTACA
>WBNM01042027.1:33888-94241 GCA_013399055.1 Ramphastos sulfuratus
TATGTTTTTTGTTTATAGATGTATTTGCTTTGTTTTTTTAGAGTAGTTTTATAGTTTTATAGTTGCTTTATATATATTATATATTTTTATATATATATTTGCTTTACTTATTTCTTTTGGAGTAGTTTTATAGTTTTATAGTTGCTTTATATATATATTATAGATTTTTGTATATATATATATATTTGCTTTATTTATTTCTTTTATAGTAGTTTTATAGTTTTATATTTGCTTTTAAGATGCCTCTCGAGCTTTACAAGCATACTGCAGAGTTTGGTTTCATTATTTTATCAATTTTCTAAAAAAAAACCAAAACAAATACAAACAAAAATAAATTTATATTATTATTGTGCCATTAACCCAGAAAAAAAAGCACTCTAAAGGGTACTGGGTCACCTGTACTTTCTTATGATCATGATAGATCAAATTCTTCCTATCCTGACTGAGCTTGGTTAAGAATTTTTAACTAATTCCTGAGCAGTAATTTTGCTCTAAAAGCAGCCAAGCCAAAAGTGCTTGAGTTGACTCTGGTTTGGCCACAATCACTCAGGCCTCCCAGCAGCAGCTTTAACTTTATGTCCAAGCTTCTGCCATCTTCATATCTAGAAGCTTCTGCTCAAACTTGTGTGGTACTTTGAACTGAAATTGCATTGTATGGTTAGAAAGTGGCCTCTCTTTAGGCTTTTGGCAGTCGATAGCATACCTAATGTATTGGAGGATCCACTCTGAGGATTGAGAGCCTTCTGTAACATCCACTGTGTGGGAAAAAATAAACAAACAAACAAATAAAAAACCAGATAGGTTTTGTCAGTGTCACTAGGAAAGCACCACAAATAATTGGCTCCAAAAGCTGTAAAAGCACACAGCATAGTGCAGTGCCAGAGAATACAAAGGCTTAGAGGGCTTTGCAGTTTGGCTGCTGTTATGAAGTAACATTTATTACACAAAAAGCAGAGCTGTAGGACTGCCTTGTATCCTTGTTCCTAGCTCAGCACTCTGTCACCAGTGTGTTGTCTGAGCCCCTCAGTTTAAGGAAGATGTTGAGATGCTCGAATGTGTCCAGAGAAGGGCACCAAGGCTGGTGAGTGGCTTGGAGCACAGCCCTTTGAGGAGAGGCTGAGGGAGCTGGAGGTATGCAGCCTGGAGAAGAGAAGGCTCAGGGCAGACCTCATTGCTCTTTACAACTACCTGAAAGGAGGTTGTAGCCAGGTGGAGTTGGTCTCTTCTGCCAGGCAACCAGCAACAGAACAAGGGGACACAGCCTCAAGCAGTGCCAGGGCAGATTTAGGCTGGACATTAGGAAGAAGCTCTTCACAGCAAGAGTGATTGGCATTGGAATGGGAGGTGGTGGAGTCCCCATCCCTGGAGGTGTTTAAAAAGAGGCAGGATGAGGCACTTAGTGCCATCGTTTAATTATTTAGAAGGTGTTAGGTGATAGGTTGGACTCGATGATCTTGAAGGTCTTTTCCAACCTGATTGATTTTGTGACATATTATTTTATCAGATATGTAGAAGTCAGTGTGCCACTTTTCTTTGAAGGAAAGATATTGGTGATGGAATCACCATCCCTGGAAGTGTTTAAAAAGGGACTGGATGTGGCATTTGGTGCCATGGTTTAATTAATTCAGTGGTGTTGGGTGATAGGTTGGATTTGATGAACTCGAAGGTCTTTTCCAACCTGATGAATTCTGTGATTCTGTTTCTTCCTGTGTTTAACAGGAAGGAGCAAGAGACAAGACTTACCCATCTGAGGATTGGGGTGAGGCATGTCTTGGTCAAGGAGTTAGAGCAGCTCCTCTGTGATGCAGGACCCTGCTCATGGCAGGTTAAGTTTGACTGCATGATGGGGAATGGTGTCAGAATTAATACTGTCCCTGTGCATGTTATGTCTCCACTGTACTCTTTCTAGATGTTCCAGCCCTGCTTCAAGAGCTGTTATTACAGAGAAGCTTACTGAATAATATATTTTTTTTTTAATCTCAGGCAGTATAAAGGTGTACACTAATTAGGGCCTAATAAAACAAGTAATAATTGCAGCTACAACTCTTAGCAGGCTGTTGACTACTTGCAGTTATTTTTCTGGTTAAGAATTACCTTTGCATGGATCATAAACTTCGCCTTGGAGTTAGTTTTCACATAAACAGTTTGGAGCTCTTTGCAAGGGAGAGAGGTATCTGACAGACCTGTACTAGAGATTTCATTACTGAGTGGCTTTTTGGTCTGCCAGAATTTTCCAACATTCTGCCAAGGAGATGAGTAGGTGAGCCAGGGGAGCAAAATTGTCACTAGCAAGTGAATCATATTACAAGTAGAAGAAACATTTTGTCCATCTCTAGCAACTCTTTTGGCTGCAATAACTTGAGGAGAAAGGCCAACTGCTCTTAATACTCCCCAAGTTGATTGGGACCTTTTGTATGACCCTTTTATTAAAAAAAAATAAATCTGAATAACAACAGCAGTGTCTGTCAGAGAAGTGATGGTCTTCAGCTCAACTTTTCATAAGCTTACTCATAGAGAGTCTCTAAGAGTTTTACTGGCATGCAATTAAAATGAAATACTAATTAAAGTATCAAAAAAAAAGGCTGCTGAATATAACTCAGTTTGAATATATTTCATGATACATTTATTCAGTGAAGGAAAGCATTCCTCTAGCCAGCAAAGTAAATTTTCTGAGCTCCAAATGGACATTTTATCCTCTTCTGGTCTGATCTCGTGGTGGCACCATGAATTTCACAGACAGCTTTGTTAATCAGCAGAGAACTCTAGAAGAGAGCTTGCTCAGCTGAAAGTAAAGCTACTATTTTCTCTTTAAGTAGCCATGTTCTAAGTTCCCAAGAGATCCCTTTGGATCTAACATTCCTACAGTATCATTTACTAGATCATTCCTACAGCAACATTCATGCAGTATCAGCATTTACAGGGTGCAAGAAGCTAAGACAGGGTTAATGAGTTCAGATAGTATCACAGTTGGTTCAGACTACAACTTGTGTGAACTATATTAAAGGGATTTTTTTTAACTTCTCTCTCTATATATATATAAAAAATATATTATATATATAAAAATATATATATTTTTATATATAATATATGTAAAGTATATAAAAATATATTTTTATATATATATAAAGATAAAAAACCATGTTTTATATATACATAATTGTTTTTGCACCTCATTCTTTTTGCACCTCAATATTCCTGTCCCTTTGCTGTCACTTTTCTCACACTGTGGCTAAAATTTCTCATACTGTTAAGACAGATTAAGAGCAATTTAAATTAAATTATTAAATATTCCAAGTGCTAGCGATATTTAAAATACAAAATATTCAGAAATATGTGTTTCCACTTATTGCTAACTTTAGCCTTTTTTTTTTTTTATATCTGTGAGATTTTAATTTTTCTGTGATTTACTAGTGAATGCTGTCATTTATTCTGGTCTTCTGCTACACAAGCATTGACATTAAGCAATTCTAAGAGGAACTTTCCAGCTTAAAGTGAGGGGAATAAAATGTTCTTAGCTGAGAAGGTCATGATCAAATACTTACATATGCTCAGATAAAACAAAGGTTTATGTTTTTCTGCTAGTCAAAAGTTCAGCAGTTCTGTAACTATCAGAGAGGATTGTTGCCAACTGTCTACAGAGCAAAAGTCATTTCAGATATTTTGGAAGCCTTCAGTGACATCTTTGTCACAGAACACAGTGACAGCTTAAGGTATACAGATAGGTTTGTTTTTAAAAGTAAGGAAAAATGAGAAGCAAATAGAAGTTTGGGCATGTGTTCATAGTTAAACAAGACTTGTGCTTAATTAACATCAAGATTTCCATGGATGAAATCATATCAGTTCCTCAGAAGCTTATGTTTCATCTTCTATTACTTGTTCTTTATTTTCCCTAAGGAAATATTCTATTTTTATCCTCAAAAAAAAAAACAAACAAAAAACAAAAAACCCACCAAAACTTCATATCTAGCTTCATCTGCTTACATATTAAACAGTTTTTTTGTTCTCTTCTCAATATTATTTGGTTTATTTCTACCATAAGTATGGACTAAAAGGCATAAACTCTGTCTTGAAGTATTATGCAGGCAGTCTGTATTTATTTTGCAGGGTTGTGGTTTGTTTGGAGTTTTTTTGCTGGTTAGCCTTTTTTCCCCCCTTTTTCTCTTCTGTGAGACTGGAATAAAGAATGAACAATTTAGTTTACAATCTAATTTTGAGGGAAATGAGAAGTGATGTAATGTCATGGGGAAAAAAAAAAAAAAAAAAAAGAAAAAAATCCTGAAATAAACCAGAACTATTTCACAACGCACACAAAATAACTCCTTCTCTGTTGCTCGTAAACAACACTAATGTCCTTTGCCTATTATTCACTTATTTGCAAATAAGTGACATGATGCCTGTGCTTAAAGCCAAGCATGGCACTCCCCCAGCAGCACGGGCACCTGTTGCTCCTTTGCCCTTAATTCCTATGCTATACAGCCTTGTAAAAGGGATCCTGATGCTTTTGTCTGCCAAACGCTGCCGCAAGTTGGGAGAGGATTTTGCTGGGTAGAATCATCAAAGAGCGTCCAATTCACACTGGAAGTGAGGGCGCAGTTGTCAAAAGCGAAAGGGTTAGAGCCGGCTCACGTCCCCTGCCCTGTGATCTTTCCCTGCAGCGCAGCGAGTGCCTTTCCAGGCAGCAGGGTAGAAAGGGCAGCAGGCGTTCAAGTCTGCTCAAAGGAGAATGCAAATATTGCCAGCCAGCGAAAACTTTGCTGAAGCTGACACTTCTCCAGGCAGATTGCTCGGCCCTGTCAAAAGTCAGCTGAAGACCAAGCAACAAAACTCTCTAACAGTATCACAGTATCACAGTATAGCAAGGTTGGAAGAGACCTCAAAGATCATCAAGTCCAACCCACTACCACAGACCTCAAGACTAGACCTGCACCACAGCCGAGTGCTGGGCTGCATCAAGAGAAGTGTGGCCAGCAGGGCAAGGGAGGGGATCCTGCNACTTTTAGCACAGTTCAGCTGCTCTGCATACCTGGAGGTATCAGCCTTGCTGGCCATGCAGAGAGACTCATGCTAATACTTAGACTACTGTAGCTCTTGCTGTAGTTTAGCAACATCCATACCCAGCCCATGCATGGTAATTTAACAGAAATACTGAGAGCTTGTTTTCCTTGGAGAACAAAGAAAAGACAAGTCTGATGCTTAGCCTATAATTTCTGGAGGCTCTGCAGAGCTTATTGTATTTCTTGAGGATTTTGCATGGTGTCCCATACCATCCTTGTTTTTCTGCTCTTTGGTTTCAAGTCCTCTCTCTTAGGAGCTCGATCACCACAGTTGAGTTCTCCTCATGCTGTGTCACTCTCTGCTTTTCATCTGTCTCCTTTATGCACTCACTTTCCCACCTCACTTGTCTTCATATGGTGACTCCATGACCCTGTAGATGTGGGGTAAAGCATCAAGGTAAGGCTGTGGCTGCCCACATTGCAGTTGTGTCCCTGTGTCTCCTTGTTAAGAAGCTGGCCTGTTGGTGAAGACAAAGCTCTGGGTTAGGAACCAGGCTGTACTGCACCTTTCATAGCTTCCCCACAGCACAGTCAAGGATTTCTCTTTTTTTATGCTAAAAAAACCAGTCTGGTCAGTGATAGAATCATAGGATGGTGTTGGTTGGAAGGTACCTTAAAGATCTCTAGTTCCAACCCCAACCTGCCATAGGCAGGGACACTTTTCACTAGACCTAGTTGCTCAAAGCCCCATACAGCACATCCCCATCTGCTGTCCCTTCTAGTCATCTTCTTCTGAGTGAAGAGTTATCCATTGGAAGTTAACTTGGGATATGACTTGAGTGCTGTCCCAGACCTGCCCTGTTTACCTAGGCACATCTCTTCTTAAAATCAAGGACCAGCTGGGCCCTTTAGGACATCATGTTGGAACCCTCTGGTGATCTAGTCAGGGACATGATGTTAGGACTCTTAAGCAGCGTTACTGTAATTAGCAGCTCTTGCTGTTGCTGACTTCTCTGTTATGGACCAGTATTTGCTAAACAAAGTGATGCAGAAAGCCAGGTCTAACTTCTCGGTGACAAAGAAGCTTGGTCAGCTGAAGGATGGGCTTGGACAGGTATATGCTGTACATGACCATACACAAAAGAGCAATAGGTTTAACCAGACATTGTCTGTGTGGTGGCCAAGCCCTGCAGTGCTTTCCTGCATCTCAGAGCTTCCTAAGGGCTTGGGGCTAGGTTGTGCATCATGAGTTGTGCTTCTGTGTAGCAACCAACATGCACATCAGCTCCTCCTCCACTCCCTGTGGCTTTTATCCTTCTCTGGCTTTGAAGAGATGTATTAAAACATTAACAGCCTTCCACTGGGACCTGCACAGAAGCTGCTAAGGATGTTTCCTGTTTGAGAGGAGTCTTCAGTTCAGTTGGAGGTGGCTTTAACTGGAACAATGATGAGTTCCTGCAGGGTTTTGCTGCTTCATCCCCCCTCTGCCTGTGTCAATAAAGCTCTGTGAAGTACAATTGGAGAGTCCCAAGAGCATGCCTCTGCTGTGCTGGGGCAACAGAGTACTAGTGAGGAGACTCTGGCAGTGGGGAACCAAGAGCCTTTTCCCTTCCCAGTACAGACATCCTCATTTCACCGCTCTCCTGCCTTCTCCTCCACACAAACTTTGAAGTCCTCCATAATCAGCAGCACATTAGGGCTTGGCAGCGTGCCGGAGAGTGCCTGCAAACAGCCGGCGGACTCTCTGTGTGCTGTCCTTCAAGCCAAGGCTTGGCTGGTGAGGAGCTGTGCTGGACCTGGCCTGTGACCCAGAGCTTGTGCTGCCTTGTCCAGAGGGAGTTCTTCCTGCCCTACTCTTCTTCCCATCCTTGCGTCCACTTCCAAGGGCATCAATGTACTGAGTTCTTTGTGGCCTCCACTAGTTCACAGGCAGCACCTGGGGAAGCTGTGATGACCTCTGAGGGCCCAGCAGTGGTCTGGGTGATCCTTCATGAACTAGAAAGGGAAGAGTCCATAACATGAATCTCTTACCTATATTTAACTCAACTCCTGCTGAGTATCTAAAAGAGGAAAAGATTAATTTTCACTAGTCCAATGGCTCTTTTGTTTCATGAGCATTTATTTACCTAAAGAAGAGCTGTGCTTCATTCCAAGCAAAGCCGTTTTAAAGACTGCCTTTGAACGTGAGGTTGTAGGTGTTGGAATCAAGACATGCTAAGGGCATTTAACACATGAAGGGTACGTAAATGAAAGTCTACGTCAGATCTGGAGGTATCTGAAATTCTGCATAGCATATGCTGCATGAATATCAATGCACACAGGCTGACTGCAGGAGCACCCAGGCTGCACGTATGGCTGGCTTAGCTGCAACCGCTCCGTTTCCATCAAGGGTAGCTGGAAGCAGTGGGCTTTGGTTTTATTTCTCCATCAGTAACAGAGTTTTTTTTTTCCCCTGCCATACATGATGAGGTGCCAGACTCACTAAATCTAGATCAAAGCCAGCCATTTTCTGGCTGCCATGTTTAGTCTTTTATTCAGATCAAACAAAAGCGCTCCTTGTGGTGTTTATAGTAGTAAGGAAAAAAAGGGACTTAAAAGTACATTTGAGAGGAAGCAAGAGCTTCTCAGGACTCATCTTCTAGAAACACCTCTCTGAGGCATGTGGCCTTTTCTTTCAATTTTCCTTGTCATATTCAGAAATGAATGATGTGCATAAATACAAATAGTCCTTTTGGTGTCTTTGAAATGGATTTATTGCACAGCCTGCTGGGTAACTCGGGGTCCATAATCACAAAATGGTGGGAGTTGGAAGGACCTCTGGAGATCATCTAGCCTAACCCTTCTGCTAATAGCAGGTTTGCCTAGAGCAGGGATGATCATGTGATCATACAATATATATAATATATATACTCAAAATATATATAATGTATACAATATATCTATATATATTACATAGAGAGAGATATATACACACTATGTATATATATATATGCACACACACACACAATATATATATTGCATATATAATATATTGGCAAAAGAGCTTCTGAGGTATTTACTTGGTAAGGTATGACTGGAAAGCTGGTAGGTTCTAATTTTGGACGTGGCACTTGGTGCCATGGTCTAGTCTTGAGGTCTGTGGTAGTGGGTTGGACTTGATGATCTTTGAGGTCTCTTCCAACCTTGCTGTACTGTGATACTGTGATAATTGACAAGAGGCTGAATATGATCCAGCAGTGTGCCCAGGTGGCCAAGAAAGTCAACGGCATCCTGGCTTGTATTAGAAATGCTGTGTCCAGCAGCATCAGGGAGGTGATTCTCTCCATATACTTGTCACTGGTGAGGCCACATCTCGAGTATGGCATCCAGTTTTGGGCACCTCAATACAAGAGAGATGTGGAGGTGCTGGCGTAAGTGCAGAGGAGGGCAAGGAAGCTGGTGAAGGGTCTGGAGAATAAATCTTATGAAGACAGACTGAGGGAGCTGGGCATGGTTAGTTTGAAGAAGAGGAGGCTAAGGGGAGACCTCATCTCTCTCTGCAATTATCTGAAAGGACATTGTGGAGAGGTTGGTGCTGGTCTCTTCTTAGAGGTAATTAGGGATAGAAGAAGAGGGAATGGCCTCAAGCTGCCACTGGGTATGTTTAGACTGGACACAAGGAAAAAAAAATTCCCAGCAAGAGTGGTCAGGCATTGGAATGGGCTGCTCAGGGAGGTGGTTGAGTCACCAACCCTGGATGTATTTAAAGGTCATTTGAATGTAGTGTTTGGGGATATGGTTTAGAGTGAGCCTTATAGAGTAGGGCCGATGGTTGGACTTGATGATGCCGGGGGTCTTTTCCAACCCAGGTAATTCTGCGATTGCTCTGTGATACATTTAAATAGATACATACATACTTATGTGGCTCCCTTGGTTTCGAATTGGAAATAGCTTTCTCTGGGGTGCTCACCCACTCTCCCTGTCTTCCGCAGGTGGAGGAGCGCTCCCGGCTCAATCGCCAGAGCTCGCCAGCCATGCCCCATAAGGTGGCCAACAGGATCTCTGACCCCAACCTGCCTCCTCGGTCGGAGTCGTTCAGCATTAGCGGCGTGCAGCCGGCCCGGACCCCACCCCTGCTCCGGCCCGTGGACCCGCAGGTAATGGTGCTGCCCTGGCAGGTCACCTACGGCCCAGGATGCTGGGGGTGCTGGTAAGGTGACAAGAAAAAGAGCGGATTGAAGGGAAATAAGTGTCTTGCTCCCTGGTGTCTCAGCCTTGAGCGTATTCGTGAGTGACAGCAGCATCTACATTCATGAGTGTGTTCCTCCTGTCACCTCCATGTGTTAGAAACATCACGCTGGTTTATACCTTCCTTTGAAGCATCACGTACTAGTTACTGCCAGAAACAAGTGGGAGGACCGAGAGGAGCCACTGGTCCGGTCCAGTTGCTCTGTTCCTCTTTGGATCTGGTTAATCGAAAGGACTAAACAGTGCCTGGTAGAAAAGACCTGGGATGCTTTGATGCTGAGGATCATCAGAAAGAGGTTTTGCTTTCTTTGCTCCTTTAATTCAAGGTTTTGTTTTGGTTTTCCATTGAGTTGACATCAGTCACAAGCACATCTGGAGAGGGCATAGGTCACCATGACCGTCACAGAGGAGGGGTATCGTTATTTTAAACGCCTCTAAGTATTCTGTCAATCACCAGAAGCCGTAGGAGTGTCAGTGCTGGTTCTGATCCAGACCCTGGAATTGCTCCTGCAGGTCTGCAGACTCCACCAGGGATTTCAGAGGGAAGTCCAAAGCCCTTGCTTCAAGTCCAGCTTGGGCTTTCTATGGGAAAACCTGCCAACTAAGTGCCATCCACGTGTGGTGCGTGTGCCTGTAGGACAGCAGCACAGTGCCAGCATTAAACAAACTACAGGCAGGAAAGCCCTTGCACAGAAAGCTCTTGTTTGCCCAACGTACTCAGTCTGTAAATGTTAGCGAGTGGGTAAAACCCTGCTTCACTCTTATCTGATTCACCAAATACTTTTCAGTGACCTTTTTGGTGACCTGCATTATCAACAGCTACAAAGGCTTCTATTTGGCAGTAAAATACTAAGGAAAGACTTGCTTGAAACCCAGAGAGCTCTGTAAGTGTGTGCATGTGCACACATACGCACCGGATACTCACACACATGTGCATAGATGTGGATGTGGAAACGTCAACTGAAAGTTACAGCCCTTTGTTACCAAAGAATCATAGAATGTTAGGGGTTGGAAGTGACCTCCAGAGATCATCCAGTCCAACCCCTCTGCCAAAGCAGGATCACCTAGGGCAGGTCACACAGAAATGCATTGAGGTGGGATTTGAAAGTCACCAGAAGAGACTTTATCAATGCAGTGGAGCTCACAGGATCCTGGGAAGAAGCTCTGATTTCACCAACTCTAACTGTGAATTCTTTGGAGTTCCCCAAAGAGATGTCAGTGTTCCTTTCACTCATAACCTTAAGATCTATAGAGCTGATCCATGGGATAGGGACTACCTAGCCCTATAAAAACTCATGCCTCAAGATAATTTTTTTAAGCCATCTATGCCTCAGAATTCCTGATGATTTTTTTTTATTATTTATTATAGTTTCCTTCCTGTTTTTTTTTTTTTTCCTTATTTTTTTCATTTTTAACAGGGAAAATCCATGCCAAAGCTCATTAGCACAACCTGAGGAGCTGGAAGTTCAGCAGGCAGAGCATGGGGTGGGCAGAGAGCTGGCAGGAGGGAGCAGCCTGTCCCTACCCAAGCCTGGGATGGTACCCACGGAGCGGTGTAAGGCTGTGGGTATGAGCTGTAGCACCCTGGGCACACAGGGGCAGCCAGGACTGGGGCAGGACATGGCCTGATTTTAAAAGGCTGAGCTGTGTGAGCATGATTTTTAATAGATCTTGCATTGAAGTGATAAAAGTCAGAGGTTCCTGAAACCAAGGCAGTGCTGATCTCAAACTGAGGGGGCATTTTAGTGCATCCAAAGTGCTAATCACTTTTTTTTAAATTAAAAAAAAAAATTAAATCAAAATTTAAAATATCTTTTTGATATTTTTTTTTTTCCCATTTTGTACTGATAGTTCTGTTTTGACTTGGTGCTTAGATTCCACATCTGGTCACTGTGAAATCCCAAGGAAGCTCCTTGTCTGGGTCTCAGTCACTGCATGAACAGCCTGCAAAGGGACTGGCTGGGTTTCAGGAGGCTCTGACGGTGACCTCTCACCGCACTGAGATGCCAAGGCAGAACTCGGACCCCACCTCAGAAAACCCTCCTCTGCCCCCTCGCATTGAAAAGTTTGACCGAAGTTCTTGGTTACGGCAGGAGGAAGACATTCCACCAAAGGTAACACTATCGCTCCTCACTTTCAGCACTCAAAGAGGCAATCTCACAGCTGAGTCCCTGCTGCTGTGCTCGGCACCTCCAGCAGCACACAGTGGGCAGGAGCTCATCCTTGTGGCTCCGTGGCAGCCCAGGGGCTGCGTTTCCTGAGGCAGCTTTTGCCCAAGCTGCTGGGAGCTGCACTTTTTGCTGCAAAATAGCGTTGCCCTCCAGCACAGAAAGTTCTCGAGCTCAGACAGAGGCCAGAATAAATGAATATTTCCTTTCCCTAGGATAAAACCAACCTTCTGTTTAAATAGAATTATAGGAACATAAAATTTGTCATCCTCAATAAGATGGGTCCTTTTTAGTCTGGTGCCGTGCCTCCAGTTGCAATCAATATTTGATGGAAGAGTTGTAAGGGCTCCAGCAGCTTTATACATTCATTGACATTTTGGCAGTGTCTGTCAGTACCTCTTTAATTAAGACTCTTCTGGACCAGGATTTCGATCGTGTTGTTTATACACCTTCAATTTGGAAGAATTAGAACTTGGCCATTAAAGTTCCCCTCAGAGTGAATCAGTGCTGAGCCTGGGAGGATTTTTACAGAGGAAAAATGATTAGGAATTGATTAGTGGCAGTGAGGCAGCATTTGTCCCTGATTGAGAGGCATTTTCTCTGTGTGCTAGCAAAGCGACTTGCCTTTTTAGGAGCAAAATCCCAGCTATTGGGTCAGCCTCCCCACGCAAGGGATCTGTGATAGTCTGACACATGCCTTAATAATGCTCCTATTTCTTCTACCACCAAGTGAGAGGAGACATCAGTGCTCATCTAAGAGGAACAACAAGCCAGCAGCTCCTGGAGCTGTTGGTGTGCTTTGCTCCTTGGTAGTGCAGGGGAGTGGCTGTGTGGTTTGAATGTAAGTTTGAAAATCCCTGGGAATTTAGTGCTGCCTTTTGCCTTGAGTTGGGCGTTTCTTAACTCCAGCATGGTGCATGGTGAGACCACAGCACCTACTCCTTGGAAAAAAGCTGTTTTCCAGCACTATGAGTATCTTCCTCTTGCCTGAGGGAACGTGAGCTCTGGAAGGGGTCCCCACCAGATCACATTTAAGGCTGTACCCATGAGAAATCTGACTTCACATTTTACTGAGTGATGTGTTTTTAAGTGGGAACAAAAGGACTGCCCCATGAGGCAGGTCCAGCTGTCTCTATGGTCCAGGGTTTTGTTTCTGCCAGTGCTTATGGCTGGATGCTTCAGAGGAAGGTTAAAAAACTCCCAAGTCCCAACTGCAGAATACCCTACCTGGAGAGGAGATGGCTTCTTAATGGGACAAGCTGTAGGCAGTGATACCACAGAATGTGAAGCTTAACTCTCTCTCAATCTCATTATCTTGCCTAACATAACTGCATCTTTATTCTCAAAAAGAAATGGCTGAGCCTTTTCTCGCTAATCTCACTGAGCCCTCAGTTACCTGGTGCAAGGTACTGCACGGTGAGTATCATTGTACCTCTCCTCAGGGGATGAGCCCACCATGCCTGCTGCCCCCCGGGGATGCCTGTGCTCCTGCTGGACAAGGCTGGGCTCCAGGGTTAGCCACTGTAGCACCTGTGTGCTGCGGTTGGCTTTGGGCTTCTGCTGGCAGTGCTGACGGTCAGCTGGCCTGCCAGCAGTGGGTTATGGCAGCGGCCCCTGAAGCTCAGCAAAGGTCATAGTGTACCATGCAAGTATTAGGTGGATCAGTCTGCATCTGTCCACTGTCAGCCCTCTTGTTTGTCCTCTCTGCTGCCATGTGTTGAAATAAATGTTCACACTCTAACTGTGTTGGGTTGTGGGCCCCTCACCACAAGAGAGATGTTGAGGCACTGGAGCAGGTCCAGAGAAGATCAGCAAAGCTGCTGAAGAGTCTGAAGAAGGGAGCTGGAGTTGTTCAGCTTGGAGAAAAGGAGGCTGAGGGGAGACCTTCTGGCTCTCTCCACCTCCCTGAAAGGAGGCTGCAGAGAGGTGGGTGCTCTGCCAAATAACAAGCCATAGGAAGGACGAAAGGGAACAGCCTCAAGTTGTACCAGGGGAGACTTAGGATGGATATTAGGAAAAAAATTTTCCCCAAAAGGTTGTCAAGCCCTGGAACAGGGTGCCAAGGGAAGTGGTGAGGTCACCATCCCTGGAGTTATTTAAAAACCATGTAGATGTGCTGAGGGACATGGCTTAGTGGTGGGCTTGGCAATACTAGGTTAATGGTTGTACTCAAAGGTCTTTTCCAACCTAAAGGATTCTATGGTATCTGAACTAGAGATGCTAAAAATGGCTGCTGAAATGCACTTCAGTCTGAATTTTACCTTTAAAATTGCTTTTCTGGGGTTTGTTAGATATAAATTATATGTGTGTGTGTGCAAACATTCATGTTTGAAGAAGTGAGTGCCCTGTTTGATGGTTGCTGGCTGTTCTGTGTGCTGCTTCGGGCTTCTCTGTCCAAAGCATCCCTGATCACACCTTACAGATGGTTTCTGGCTGAGGTGATTCCTTCTGAAAGCCAAGAGCTGTCTTACAGTTGCTCTAAGTGTTACCTGTCTCTCAGTGGGTAATCAGCTGTGAATCCAGGCTTGAGGCAGTGCTGAAAGCTGATGTCTCAGATGTGCTAGTGGCTGCCTGGCAGGATGGGACAGAGTGGGTGACAGCATCTCCCTTCCTTTCCAGGTGCCTCAACGAACCACTTCCATATCCCCTGCTCTGGCGAGGAAGAACTCCCCTGGCAATGGCAGTGCCCTGGGGCCCCGGCTGGGCTCCCAGCCCATTCGGGCAAGGTATGGAGACCAAGGGGGATGGGCAGGAGTCATATCGGCATCAGCCCAAACCTGTGCCGCGGTTTAGCCCTGTTTTCACTAACTGCTAGCATTGGGATGAACTTTTGCATTCGTTAGATCTTGTACCAGTACCAAAGACTTTGAGCTTTTTTGGATCCCTGGGCTGAATGCGTTCCTGGGCATTGCAGAGTTTGCAGGTGGATGCTGCCTCTGCCCCTGTGGGGTCAAATGGGAATTTGGGCACTCCCTTCAGTGGAATTAGGTTCTGGTTCTCCTGCTATCAACTCTTTCAGATAAAGGGATCCACATAAGCCAGAGGGGAGATGTCAGTGATACACATACCATCCATTTCCTAAGCATCAGAGCAGCTTTTCACAGATAATGACTGAGGAATGTGCTGGGGGGCAGACACTGATACAGCTTGGTGAAATCTCCCTTAGATGTAGATCAAACAAATTCCTTTTGGCTTCCTAGGGCTACAGCCTATAGCTTAGCCAGATCCAGCCCTCTGGCATAGTGGTGTGCAGGGCTACTCATAGCATCCTGAGGGAGGATGCTGCACCACGGCAGCCATCTAGTCTCTGCCATGTCAGAGCCATCTCTGGGCATGCTTACTAAAAGCAGAGAAGTTGACAGACTCTGCTTAGACCTGGACAGAAAAAACATGGATTAGTCACGCAAGAGCTTGTTTCTGATTTGCAGAGAATTGTGGGCAGCTCTAGACCTCAGACAGGCAAATTTCAGGGTAAATGCATGTTCCACATAGCTGTGAGTGATGGATCACAGGATGTCAGGGGTTAGACGGGGCCCAAAGAGATCACCAAGTCCAACTCCCCTGCCAGAGCAGGACCACACAATCTAGCTCAGGTCACAGAGGAACACATCCAGACAGGCCTCGAAAGTCTCCAAAATAGGAGCGTCCACAACCTCTGGGCAGCCTGTTCCAGTGCTCTGGGACCCTTACAGGAAAGAAGTTCCCCCTTGTGCTGAGCTGGAACCTCCTGTGCTGCAGCTTCCATCCATTGCTCCTTGTCCTATCACAGGGGGCATGTGAGCAGATCCTGTCCCCCCGCTCCTGACCCCCAGACCTCAGATATTTATAAGCATTGATTAAATCTCCTCTCAGTCTTCTGTTCTCCAGACTAAGCAGCCCCAGGTCCCTCAGCCTCTCCTCATCAGGCAGTGCTCCAGTCCCCTAATCATCCTTGTAGCCCTCTGTTGAACTCTCTCGAGCAGATCCCTGTAGAGCCCAAAACTGAAGGCACTCAAGATGAGATCTCACCAGGGCAGAGCATAAAAGCTGTGCTAGGCAGTGTCCAAGTGCTTCTGCCAAAGACCCCGTTTGGGCAGTGAGCCTTTGTACAATTTGCACCGTTGTGCTTGTTCTCTGAGGAGCACTCCACAGCCCTTGCACTTTGTGTGCACAGCCTCTGACTGCAATCGTATTGTGCCATGTGGCACTACTGCTGCATCGTTTTTATGCACATAAAGTCCTAATTGGAGTTGATGGAGAAAGCTTTCTGTACATTTTGAGCAGGACTTTGAATAATAAGATCACTTAACAGAAATACTGTGCAAACCCAAATTGCCTAACTCTGCGTGAACGTTTCATCTGATGGCATCGTGGTGCCAAATAGGAATCAATTTCCTGAAGGCATCTGATACCCAGAGAGATAATAATCACTCTTTGTGTAGCAAGGACACTTTTTGTTCTAGATGTATGTTCACAGGGGTGAGAGAAATCAAGAGAGAGGAGTGCATGTCTAATGCAAATTTGAAGTGAAGCCATGAAAATTGGGAACTGCGAATAAGTGGTGAAAGTCCTTGCGACAACCTCAAGATCCTTTCTCCACTGAAATACTTCTTCCTCTAACAGCTGTTTGCACTTTCCTGTTTTTATGATGAATATTGGTGGTTATCTGGAGAACTCCAGCATCGCACATTGAGAGTCTGAAAGGGAGTCTGGAGCAGACAGCCTTTTAATGTTTTTGCTGGATTTGGCAAAATGAGAATAGAATCTTCTCTAGCCTGTTTTTCATCAAGGTCGTGGTGCACCTAAAGATGTTCAGTGCCTTATTTGAGTCCCTCAGTGGGTCTTGCAGAAGAGAAGACCTCAGCTCTGTCTTTTCTGGCAGGGGAGATGTCTCTTCACCTTTGTCCCTGTCACTGCGGGAAGGATCTGAAGCCCTGGAGGCAATTGTGACACTTGCTGATGGTGCCCCTCTGTTTTGTGCTCCTGCAGCAACCCAGACCTGAGGAGGACGGAGACAATTGTGGAGAGCCCACTGCAGAGGACCAGCAGCGGCAGCTCCTCCAGCTCCAGCACTCCCAGCTCCCAGCCCAGCTCCCAGGGCGGGTCCCAGCCTGGCTCCCAGGCTGGCTCCAGTGAACGCAACAGAGTCAGAGGTGAGCTGCTTGAAAACATCACTTTGCACCGAGTGTGCTTTCTGAGGCTTCTTTGGTAAGTGGGAAGGGCAAGAGGTCTGTGGTCTCATGGATGCTTTTTAAAAAATGAGAAAAAATGAAATGATTCCTCATTTCTGATGTGCTTCTGTGCCCAGCTCCTTGCCAACACTCCATTTAGCCTGGGTGGTGAGGGTGGATGCCCAAGGCAGCCTGCACCAAGTAGCTTGTGCAGAAGTGGGGGGGTTATGCTTCAGGGTAAACTAATTCCAGTGTGCTTCCTATCTTCACTGACCCAGGCTCACTTCTTTGTGATGGTTTCTTTGGGAGTGTGTTTCACTTCTGCTGGGCTTTTTTGTTTGTTTGTTTATTTGGTTTTTGGAGCTTCATCTTTGTGCAAAGTCTGAGACGGGAGCAGAGAAATGAATTAGCCCCTAAGAAGCTCCCTCTAAAATGCTTTTGCCAGGCAGTCGTGCTGACACAGGGTTTATGTTTCTAGCCAAATAGTTTCTTCTCATCTCAGAGCCAGTCTTCAAGAGACTTCATTCCCCTGTTTAATCACAGCAGGAGCCACTGAAGCACACACAAGCCATACATCTGCATTTCTGGCACAGCCCTGCAGTGTAAATCCCCAGGGCTGAAGCGCATTAAAACAAATGTTGCCTCCATGCTTTGAATGTTTTATGACCTGGCCACAAGATGATGGCTCTCTTGGTGAAGTCATCACTCCTCTAGGTAGTCAATTAAAGGAGTTTATCACCAATTGTCCTTTTTGGTATGGTTTTGTTTTTCCTAATGAGGAATCCTGTGACAGATAATGTCCTAGCAATGTCAGATGCTGCAGAGCTTTTAATTTATCACATGCCCTGCTCTTACTGCAAAGAGAATTTGTTCCTTCAGTAGAAAAAAGGGCAGTGATGGTGCAAGAGGGCTGTCAGTGGAGGCTGGGCTGGATTATGGAGTTCAATCCAGTTGACAGCTAGTCACAAGAGTTCCCCAGGGCTTGGTATTGGCACCTGTCTTTATCAATGATCCGAACGAGGGGATGAAGGGCACTCTCAGGAAGTTAGCAGGCAACACCAAGCTAAGCAGGGAGGGAGGCTTATAAGAGGGAACTGGATTGATGGACCAAAGCCATCAGGGCCAGGTGCTGGGTCCTGCACTTGAATCACTACAGCCCCATGCAACACTACAGGCCTGGAGAAGAGTGACTGGAAAGCTGGCCAGCAGAAAAGGACCTGGTGGTGTTGGTCAGCAGCCAGCTGAACATAAGCCAGCAGCGTGCTCAGATGGCCAAGAAAACCAACAACTTCCTGGCTTGTATTAGAAATACTGTGGCCACTAGGACTAGGGCAGGGACTGCCTCCTGTGCACTTGGCACTGGTGAGGCCTCACCTCAAATACTGGGCTTAGTTTAGGGCCACTTACTACAAGAAGGACTTTGAAGTCCTGGAGCACGTCCAGAAAAAGGTAACAAAGCTGGTGAAGGGTCTGGAGAAAAGTCTTGTGAGGAGCACTTGAGGGAATTGGAGTTGTTTAACCTGGAGCACAGGAAGGTCTGACTTTCTCTCTCCCTGAAAGAAGATTGTAGCAAAGGCAGGGTCGGTCTCTTCCCATAAATAAAAAATGATAGGACAACAGGAAGCAGCCTCAAGTTGTTTCAAGGGAGGTTTGGGCTGGACATGAGGAAAAATCTCTTCCCTGAAAGGGTTGCCAAGCCCCGGAACAGGCTGCCCAAGGAAATGGTGGAGTCACCATTTCTGGAGCTATTTAAAAGCTATATAAGTATGGTCATGAGGAACGTTGTTTAGTAGTGCATTTGGCAATGCTGGGTTAAGGGTTGGACTCAATGATCTCAAAGGTGTCTTCCAACCAGAACAATTCTGATTCTATGGCTTCTGTTGCTGTACTGATGGAGACTTGTAGTGACAGTCAAGCAGAGAGAAGCTGGGAGGGGGAGGGCTTTGAGACAACAGAAGCAATATGATGATGAATCCCCCATGCTAACCTGTCCCAGTAACAAGAAGCAGCTACAGCTTTCAGCAGCATTTTAATTCCCATCTCTCCATTTGCCTTTCACCCAGGGAACACCAAGCCCGAAGGGTCCCCTGTGCTTTCCCATGAGCCTGCCAAGGTAAAGCAGGAAGACAACAGGGACGTGACGCGACCGAGCCGACCCGCTGTGAGTCCTCAATTATTTCCTGTGGGAATGCTGCTAGCCAGCTTGGCCACCCTTCCCTTCAGTGCAGTAGCACAACGGCGGGGACCCCAAAAAAGAGGCTAGTGCTGCTGCTCCTCCAGCAGAGAGGCTGGAAAGCAGCGGTACAGCAGGAGCCTGTGGGAGATTTCAATGCTTAAGAGAGTGCATGAGTTTGTCAGGAGCCCAAGGCTAGGGGAAAGCACTTACACCTGTGTTTTCACGTGAAGCAGGTGCTTAAGGGCTTTGCTAGCTTGGGCGCGGTGGTTGCCGATGGCACATTGTTGTGTTCCGTGCTGCATGTCCCCTCGCAGCAGCCCGGCGGAGGGATGCTCTGCGCGGGAAGGCTGGGGACAACCAGCCCCCGACAGCCTTTGCAGCTTAAACCCAACCCTGGTAGTGGTCTCTGTACACTCCTTTTCTATTACTCCGAGCAAAATCTCGTCCGAAGTGCTTCCTCCTGGTTTAATGCTGTTGCCGTTTGTACTTTAAAACTGCGGAGTCGGCCTAGTAACGAAATGAATTTCCACTGCCTCTCTTTTATGATGTGTATTAATGTTCTGTTGATGATGTTGTTTTTCTCTCTACACTCCACAGCGCTGAGCTAACAATTCTAATTTTATTTCTAACCTGCTTGCCCTTCCTCTGGCTTTTTCCTGTCCCGATCTGTTTCCTCTGATGCTGATTATTCTTCCTTTACCCACAGAGCTATAAGAAAGCTATAGATGAGGTTAGTGATATCTTTTCTCAGTGGGTCATGCCTATGCGAGGTTGACTAGTTAGCGCTTAATACCGAAGCGGGTTTTCTTGGTGCTGGTGTTGAAAAAGGTGGCGATGCAATCTTGGCTCGGCCAGGAGACCCAACGATTGCGTTCCTGCCCACGGGGAGGGGATCGGTGCTGCCGGCGTGTCCTGGCTGCCTGAAACCTGCTGGCCACACCACTTGCATGGAGGCCGTGGCAAGAAGCACCCCAGCGTTCAGGCGCTGCCCTTGTTCGGTGTGTTCTAAGACAAAAAGAGTGAGAGCGGAGGTTTCTTGTGCCAGTGGAGGTGGTTTGGGCAGCCTCCAGTGCTCAACACATTCTGCTCTCAGCCACAGCCCCCAGCTGCCCACTGAGTTCAGTGGGGCCATCGAGAGCGGTTGGAAATGCATTTTAATCCTAATTGGAATGAAGGTACTCGACAAATAAAGAGGGATGCAGTGGCTAGTTCATTCTCATGGACCAGACCATCAGATGTAGAGCCAGAATCAGCAGAGCCATCTCAGATGTGATGGAGAATCACAGAATAAGAGGGATTGTAAGGGACCTCTGGATATCATCTAGTCCACCAGACCATCAGATGTAGAGCCAGAATCAGCAGAGCCATTTCAGATGTGATGGAGAATCACAGAATAAGAGAGATTGTAAGGGACCTCTGGATATCATCTAGTCCAAGCCACTTGCCAGAGCAGGTTCACCTAGAGCAGGCTGCACAGGAGGGTGTCCACAGGTGGACCCCTTTCTCTCTGCAGAGACAGAAACTGTACCACCTCTCTGGGCAGCTTGTTCCAGGGTTGCACCACATAAAGAAGTTCCTCCTCATGTTCAGGTGGAACTTCCTGTGTTCTAGTTTGTGCCTGTTACCTCTTGTCCTGTCACTGGGCACTGGTGCAAAAAGAAAGCCACATCCTCCTGACAACCCCCCCTTTTAATCAGTTATACAGAATGCTGGTTTTCATCCAGCCACTTAAAAACCCCTAAGATTCCCAAATTACACCTTTTTCACCATTGATAGTAACTTCAAATGTGTGTGCATCTGGTGATGGTGAATGTTCAAACGTTTGTGGGAAAAGACCAAGCATTCTTGGCTTAGCATCTTACTTGCCTCACAGATGCATTGCTGTGCACACATTTGATGCCCCATCCCTGGAAACATTCAAGGCCAGATTGGGTGGAACTCTGAGCAACCTGATCTAGTTAAAGATGTCACTGAATCACAGAATGTCAGGGGCTGGAAGGGACCTCAAAAGCTCATCCAGTCCAACCCCCCTGCCAGAGCAGGATCACCTAGACCAGATCACACAGGAACACATCCAGACAGCTCTTGAATATCTCCAGAGAGGGAGACTCCACAATCCTCCTGAGCAGCCCGTTCCAGTGTTCTGTCACCCTCACAGGGAAAAATTTTTTTCCTCATGTTTCCATGAAACTTTCTATGCCTCAATTTCCACCCATTGCCCCTTGTCCTGTCATTGGGCATCACCGAGCAGAGCCTGGCTCCAGCCTCCCGGCACTCACGCTTTACATATTTATAAACATTAATGAAGTCACCTCTCAGGCTCCTCTTCTCCAAACTGAAGAGTCCCAGTTCCCTCAGTGTCTCCTGCTTTTTTTGCAGGGGTATTAGGGTAGATGATGTTCCAAGGCCCTTTTCAACCCAAACCATTCTATGATTCCGTGAACACCGATGACACTGCGAACTGTGGGGCTGCAATGGAAAGCACTGGTACCAGCAGGCACTCCTGCAGCCTCTTGCCTCTAAAAAGAGAAGATATGAAAGAAGGAAGATGTGCTGGTTAGTTAAGTTGTGCTCTTGGATGAAACATGAGCAATGCATTTTCTTTAATGAGGTGCTTTGTTAAGAAAAAAGCACATAAATCACTGTCTAAATAGAGGCAACCTGTGTGCTAATTCAAGTTCAATGAGCTATGTGATTTTGGAAACCAATCTGACTTGATTCCAGCAAATATTAAATCTAAAGAAGTCTTTGTAATTAAAAGTAATTAAAGAGCACTGATAGTGCTAACTTCTGTATTATGTCACCCTCAGTAAGAACATTTCATACGCGTGTGGCACTACAGAGCACTTTCTTTCTAGTTGTCAGATTGTTTTTGGTCCAAGAGCAGCTCAGTGAAGCTGTTTAATCCTACAAAGTGCTCATTATTTAAGGAAAATGATAGCATCAAAGAATTAACCATCCTGAGGCAAAGCTGTAACTAGGAAATATGAGTTATCTGATGATATCGTCTGGGAGTGTTGCTGCTGTTACGACTTCCAGATTAGTCATTAAAAAATACTTAGGGTGATTTTTAAAACACAGTATCTACTAGGGAGGAGCAGAGAAGACACAGAGGGTGCCTCAATGCCCATTAGAAATGGAAGGTGCATAGAAGAAGTCACTGGGCCAGCAATGTGCCCTTGTGACCAAGAGAGCCAATGGCATCCTGGAGTGCTGCAAGAAAGGTGTGGCCAGCAGGTCTAAGGGGGTTCTTCTCCCCCTCTACTCTGCCTTAGTGAGACCACACCTGGAATACCATGTCTCCCTTCTGAGTCTTCAGCTGAAGAGAGACAGAGACCTGCTGGAAAGAGTCCAGCGGAGAGCCATGAGGATGACTGTGGGGGACTTGAGTATCTCCCCTACAAAGAGAGACTGAGAGCCCTGGAGCTGGTTAGTCTGGACAAGAGAAGACTGAGAGGAGATCAGTGTGTATAAATACCTGAGGGGTGGGTGTTAAGTGGATGTAGCCAATCTCTTTTCAGTGGTCAGCAGCAATAATACAAGGAGCAATGGACACGAACTGGAATATAGAAGGTTTCCTTTCAACATGAGGAGAAACTTCTTTACCATGAGGGTGACAGAGCCCTGGAACAGGCTGCCCAGAGAGGTTGTGGAGTCTCCTTCTCTGGAGACTTTCCAAACTTGCCTGGGTGCGTTCCTGTGTGAACTACCCTAGGGGTCCTCCCTTGGCGGGGAACTTGGACTCGATGATCTTTGGAGGTCCCTTCTGACCTCTAAGGTTTTGTGATTCTGTGATTTTCATGGTCTATGGCCATGATGGGGAAGCTTCAGTTCTAGTCCTTCACTGCATGAAGTCCAGCTGCAGTTTTAAGAGGCACTTACACAGTTCTAAAGTCCTGTTGAGAAGGCTCTAATCCAACTCAAGTGCAAGTGCTCAATAAAGAGCATATTTGATATGCTCTAAATGGAGAAAGCATTGTTAAGCCGTTGGAATCATCATTGATTCTTATTTAGGGAAAGCAACAATCATATGGAAGCTGCTACAGAGCTAATTAAAATCATTAGTCGTCGTGACTGCAGAATTGACTGTATTTCAATCCCAAACATATTGACATCAAAAATGAACTCTTGAAATGCCACATTTCTTTTTTTCAGTCATGATCAAGAGCCTTTCTCTTAAGGTACAGAGAGCATTTGATGAGGGATGTACCCATCACAGGTACCTGCTGTGAAGCTGGGATTGATCCTTTTGTTTAAAACCCAGCATTTTATGCCATGCTGATATTTACAGGTCTGGTGCAAAGCTCTCTGACATCCATGGGAGTCTTATCTGTCAGAAGCCAGGCAGGGCAGACCTGGGAGCAGAATGTGGGGCTGTCCACCGATAGGAGCCTGCCGGGAGGTGTGGGTCATCAATAACCAAAGTGCAGATGGCTTGCAAATTAGTCCTGCTCCGTGATTGAGAAAAAACATAGAAACAAACAAACAAAAAAATGGGCTTGCATCTCAGCCACAGAGGTTTTCCATCATTTTCTTCACTTGTCGACGGGATAGATTTTAAGAGGTCCCTTTGCAACCGTAATTAATATTGCTGTAGCCGCCCTGCTGGACCGCTAAACTGGAAATGCAGTAAATGAGAGTATGGCCATAAGACAATTGTGGAATTTAGTCTTTTTCAATGAGTTTCTTTCTCCCTAATCCTTTATCTCTGACCGAATGCACTGATGCCTACCTCGGTCACTAATATAGGGAGAAATGGTAAGACTGACAATTGCAATGCTTTGTTCGTCATGTGCATGTCTTGTGCAACGGAGTTCTCTAACCCATTCTAATTCGAGCTCTCATGCTTTTCTGCCCTACTGCTTCCCCCTGCATTGCTATAAAAGCATGTAAGATAACAACAAGTCTCTTTTCTACACGGTGCCTGCCATGTTCCTTGTTTTGAAATAGCAGTGTCTATTTTATATGACTGTCGGGTCTGAGACCTCATCAAAGTCATGGTAAACTGAAAAATTTGTTACTAGGCTTTGGGACTGCTCTTTTTTTTTCCCCCTCTCCTTTCAAGGCTTCTTTTTTTTTTTCTCTATTTCTTTGGTGTTTTGGGGTTTTTTTGCCCTTAGCTTGTAGGCTGCTACATTCCACATAAAGTGCTTAATGGGTCCCGCTGAGGGATTTTTTTTTTTCTGGTTGTTCTTTTTTTTTTTTTTTTTCCTTTTTTCGGTGATTACTGCTATTTTTCTGATCGTGTGGCTGACTCAGAGCTGTGACTCCAAAGTCTGTCTGAGCCGGGCGCTTCTCGTGCTCCTCACCACCTCTCGGCAGCCACCCGACAGCGGAGACTCGTCACGGAAGCAGCTCTTGACGTGGGGATCGCACCACTCCATGGGAGATGCTGTCATTGCTTCCTTCCCCAATGCATTTATTACAGAATAAATACAGTTACGGGGTGGGTCTCTTTGAGAAGTTTGAAAACCCTGCAGGAGAAATTCTCCGAGCCAATCTTTACCGTGAGCGTGGTTTTCCAGTTTACTATGATGGTGACCGAACTTCACCTTTTCCAACAAATACAACTCTGTCGTGTATATACATATAAGTGTGTGTATCTATATGCACATACACGTTCCAAACAGAAAAAAAAAGAAGAGGTTGGCTATTGATTTTTTTTTTTTTAATTTTTTTTTTCTTTTTTGCAGTGAGCGTAAATCAGTTTTGTTTTGTTTAATAAATGCTACATGCTACAAACATCGTCTTACGTCCGTCTCATGTTTGTAACGACTCCGTAAAAGCTACTTCTCGTTGCTCGTGCTGTTAGCATTGGCTTTTGAAGAGATGTAAGTCACCCTTCTCCTGACTCTCCATGTAATAGCCACCCCTTTCTTGTTCCCTTGCCCCCATCCCCTCTAGGATCTGACGGCCTTAGCCAAAGAGTTGAGGGAGCTGCGCATCGAAGAAACCAATCGCCCGCTGAAGAAGGTGACAGACTACTCCTCCTCCAGCGAGGAGTCGGAAAGCAGCGAGGAGGAGGAGGAGGATGGGGAGAACGAGACACACGATGGGACCGTGCCCGTCAGTGACATCCCACGGCTTATGTAAGAAGCTCTTTGTTTCTGGGGGCAAACCGCAAAGCCATGGTGTGTGTCTTGGTCTGGAGGAGCAGTAGCTGTTAACCTGGGACGTGTCCAAAGCACATCGGTGTTTGGTTACTGGAAACTGTGTCACAGTTCCAAGGGACAATTTACTCAGATGACTTTTTCCTGATCCAAAGTAGAGGTTCATAACAGGAAAACAATTATTTTCACTTCACATTCAGCGAACTTGGCCTCCAAGCTGATGGACATGGTCCTGCTGGCCAGCAAGGCAGGTTTTTGGCCAGAGGGGACACACTTGACCTCATCCATACCATGACTCCTGCCCACAGGGCTGGCATGTTAAAGCTCTGCCTGGTCTCGAGCCTGGTCTTGCCCCAGATCAAATGCTGAAGTGCAGTACTTGGTGGCCTGCCCAATACGGACTGGTAGAGCCAGGGTTATAATAATCCTGAGTTTTTTGTCATTCATTTTTGTCCTTGGCTCAGTCACTCTGCAGGAGCAAAATCTGGGGGGCTCTGGGGGCTCTTCGCCCAGCAGCAAGGTCTGACTCCTGCCTCTTTGAATTCACAGAGGAGTTGTGAGAAGGCTTTAAGGGATTATTTGCAGTTTAGTCAGTTATTTCCATTCTTCTGCTAAATGAATTATTAGTCATGATGGGTGTACCTGGCTTCATAGTGGTGGAGTGGCAAGTGGCAAGGAGATCTAGAGGATCCACATTATGTAGAGTGCCAGGCTCCTGAGTTGGAGCTTCCTTCCAGCAGCAGAAGAGAAATCAGAGCTCTTGGGGTTTGTTGGAGAAAATCAGGAGACAGAGTGAGTATGTGGCAGTCGAATGGGCAGTCACACGTACATGAAAGGACCTCAGGCTGTTCACAGAAGAGGAGTTTAATCAGGAGTGCTTAATCTGAACTGACATCCTTCTACCAAACACCTTGGGTTTGACACAGCACTTTCCAGTGGGTAAAATACCTCACTGCATGCTTTGCAGCCAGATGTGTTGGACAATAGGCATGATGATGAGGTGAATGCCCCAAACATGCCACTTGTCCATAATGTCCTGTCAATGAACGTGCCCCAGAGACTGGATGTAGAAATGCAAACCCTTGGTGTTACAGTGAGGTGGCAGGAGCTGTGTCTAAGCCTTTGTGGGCATCTGTGGTCATGGCTGCCCTGCTGTGTGTCCAGGAAAAAGAAATCAGCTGCTTGGCTTTGCACTCTCATTTCACAAAAGGAACCTTAACTGGATGTAGTTGAGTGTTTCTCTATCAAAGCTTTATTTTTCCTGCATTCAGCATTTTTCATTAGAAACTGAGTCCAAGAGAGGTCTTTTCATCTTCTGCTGCACCTTCTGAGTGGTCTTTGTATCTTGTGTGGGCATCTTCCCTGAGCAGTGGGCAGCTCTTCATTCCAGCTTTGTCCAGGTCTCTCCTGCTGTGGGATAAGCTCATCCATTGCTCTGTGTCCCAGTGGACAGGAGGGACTGTTTGTTCCTTCCACCTCTGCAGATACCTGTTCTCTATCTGAAGGCTATGATGACTCCTTCCAGGTCCCTCTCCTCTGAACTGTGCAAGCCAGGTCTTGCCCAGGTCCATGGACTACTCACAGGATGACATGTAAACTGTGCCTTTGGAACTTCAGGGCTACCACAGCCACTGCTGTATGGTCTCAAAATTAACAGAAGCTCCTTTGTCTCTGCTTTGTTATTTCTGAATTTCCAAGGCTTAAAGGGACCTATAAGAAACCTGGGGAGAGACGTTTTAGCAGGGCCCGTTGTGACAGGACAAGGAGTGATTGGTTTGAACTAGAAGAGGGGAAATTCAGACTAGATGGAAGGAAGAAATTTTTTACACTGAGAGGGATGAGACACTGGCCCAGGTTGCCCAGATGGTAGATGTTCCATCCTTGAAAACTTTCCAGGTCAAATTGGATGAGACTCTGAAAAACCTGATCTAGTTGAAGAGGTCGCTGATCACTGGAGAGGGATTGGACTAGATAACCTTTAAAGGTCACTTCCAACCCAAAGCATTCTCTGATTCTGTGAATAAAATAAGGGTGGCTGCTCCCCACCTGTGACATCCAATCTCAGACAGTCCTAGAACTCAATGGGAAAAAATTCCATCCTCTCTCTTGAGATGGAAGCACAGAAATGAACTCAAGCTGAAACCATGGGTCAGGGCTACATGTTCACCTGGAGAGCAGCAAAGAGCTGCAGGACACAGCTTGTACTGCTGCCCATGCATCCTTCAAATCTCATCCCTTCCCTTGCTGTCTTTTGTCATTGGATGCTCTGATGCACTGTTCCCTTTTCAGGAACCAAGATAGGGAATCAAGGGAGTGAACTACAGTTTTTTTAACTTTTCTTAAGTAGAAAAAATGATGTTAAGTAGAGGAGGACTGCAGCTCCTCATTCCTTGTTCACCAGCGCTCCTCTCAGGGCATCTTGGAACATGTTCCTTATAAGGAGAGCCTGAGGGAGCTGGGGCTTTTTAGCTTGAAGAGGAGACAATTAAGGGGTGACCTCATTCGTGTTTATAAATATGTAAGGGGTGAATGCTAGGAGGATGGAGCCAGGCTCTGCTCAGTGATGCCCAGTGACAGAGCAATGGGTGGAAGTTGAGGCATGGGAGGGTCCATGTGAACCTGAGGAAGAATTTTTTTCCCTGTGAGGGTGACAGAGTACTGGAACCAGCTGCCATGGGAGGTTGTGGAGTCTCCTTCTCTGGACACATTCAAGAACCATCAGAATGCATTCTTGTGCGATCTACTCTAGGTGATCCTGCTCTGGCAGGGGGGCTGGACCAGATGATCTTTTGAGGTCCTTTCCAGCCCCTGACATTCTATGATTCTCTTTGATGATCTTGCTGTATCTGTGGTGTATCAGCCTGACCCTGGACTGTGTTTCTCAACAATATCAATAGTTTCCCCATACATTTAAGTGGGTCTCCTTTTTGATTCCTCTTCTCATGAGATACAAAGCCTTATCCTGATTAAAATAATACCTCATGAAAGGGTTTTTCACCTAGTTCAGTGCAGTATTCACCATCAATACTTTTCCATTCTGTCCTCAGACCGACAGGAATTCCTGGAAGCAATGAGCCCTACAACCTGGGAATGGTGACAACCCACGGGGTGGAGACTTCCCATGCAGATACGTTTAGCAATATTTCAAGGGAAGGGACTTTGATGGTGAGGGAGGTAAGTTGTAAAACCAGTCTCCCCATGGAGCATCTTCAGGAGGTTTTGCCCATGTAAGCACAAAAACTAACAGTGCTGTGTGTTCGGAACACAAAATGCCTGAGTAAATTGTGCTCGTTAGCGCTCTCCTTAATACAATTTACACTCACTGGAGCAAATGTGACAAGTGCAAATGTTTCTCAGAACTACAAACAGCAGTGAATAGTAATGCCCGGGCACACAGGGAGGGTGCTCAGCTGAATGACTCTGCCATAATCCCAAAACAGCTCCAGGCAATGGAAGTTGTCTTAAGTTTACAGCCTTTAGTTAAGGCACTTGGAACCTGGCAGAAGATTTCGCCTTTTCTTCCCAACCTTTGCCACTCTGTAACCTTCAGGGGTGTGAGGTGTAGGCTGTGTGGGGTGTTTTACCATGGGCTGCTCTGCTTGGAGAACCAAGCCATCCTCCCCACCAGCCTGCTGTCCTGTGCTTGTCCTGGATGCTGGACATCCCACACGGAAGCAAGCCCCCAACTCTGGCTTCAGCACTGCTGAGGTGGGGCTGTGGTGGGAGCAATCCTGATGGATTTTTCTACTCATGAGATCCCACTGGGAGTGCTGTGTGCAGCTCTGTGGGCCACAGCGTAACAGGGGGATGGACTTGCTTGAATAGGTCTAGAGGAGGGCCATGAAGATGATCAGAGGGCTGCAGCACCTCTCCTGTGAAGAAAGGCTGGAAGAGTTGGGATGTTTCAGCCTGGAGAAGAGAAGGCTCCAGAGAGACTGTGCCTTTCAAGTGCCTAAAGGGGGTCTACAGGAAAGAGAGAGACTTTTTACAAGGGCATATACTGATAGGAAAAGGGGGAGTGGCTTTAAGCTGAAAGAAGGTAGATTTAAATTAAGGAAGAAGCTCTTCAGTGTGAGGGTGGTGAGACACTGGAACAGGTTGCACAGAAAGGCTATGAATGCCCTATCCTAGGAAGTTTTCAGGGCCAGGCTGGATGAGGCTTTGAGCAACATGGTCTAGTGGAAGTGGTCACTGCCTGTGGCAGAGAGGTTGGATATAGATGATCTTTAAGGTCCCTTCCAACCCAAAGCATTCTGTGATTCTGCAATAGTAGAACCACAGCAGTGAGGCAGAGGATGCATGTGTGGTTGGTTGTGGAAGATTTCCCCCAATGTTTATCACTTTCCCAGCTGGCTGAAACAGGCTGAGATTACTTCTGGAAAGGCAGATGGGTAGCAGGTATGGTGGTGAGGGGGCAGGAGGCTCTGGCAGTTAGTAAAACAAGGGAGTCATTCTCCTGCCAGCAGGTAAAGGACATGGGTGGGAGCTGAGAGAGAGGGAGAGGAGCCTGGAGTCAGCAATCATAAAGGAGGAATGTTTAGATCAAATGTATACTAGACATGAGCAGCATTTTAATTCTTGGTTTATATAAAATAGTCACTTGGGAAGGAAAAATAAATGCAACGTTAGAGAGCAAGGAGCTGGCAAAAGAAGAGTCAGCATGTTTGCTGCCTTTCTGCACGAGTTTTGGAGGCAGGCAGCTGTGTACAACCCACCTTATTCCTCACTGGTGTGGAGGTGCTTAGAGCAAAGGTCCCCACAGCCTGGGCAGTCTTCTGCACGTCCTTGTAGTGGTGAGGATGGTGTGGCTGAGGAGCAGAACAGTCCACTCCTGTAGCAGGCAGCCGTTTCTTAAAGGAGCTTGGTGTTAAGCATCACACCTGTAAAACAAATGCCATACCTGCAGGGACATAGGAGAGAAACAGTGGTGCAGAATGGTTAAAAGCCACAGCCAAGACAAGTGGCTGAGAAACTCCTTTGGGAGGAAGGAGCATGATGAGAAACCCAAACTGCTGGGCACCTACTGTTTGCCCCCCATCACTGCTGTAGACATCAGAGGGCAGACTCGCTGAGCTCCCTGGGCTTTGGGCAAAGGGTTTTGCGCTCTTGGGTGGGATGGCAAAGTGGCTGAAGGTGATGGTGACAAATGATCAAAAGATGAATGTCATCAGGGTTGGTCAGAAACTTGGCAAGCCTCTTCAGAGGGCGTTTTCCACTAATCCCATGAGCAAGTCTCCGTGATGGTCTCATGGAAGTGCTCCAGGTGGGTGGCATTCATCAAAGGGTTAGATATCTCCAAACAATAAACAGGGAAGAGGGAGACTTCCCAGCACCTGCCTTGCGTGAGCTGGGGATGGAGAGGAAGGGGAACCCCTGGGAGGCCCCTGGGAACCTTGTGCAGAGAGCGAAGTGCCAGAGGTTGTGCCGCTGCTGCCACTGTTCACTGCTGGTTTGGGTTACAGAAACATGCCATGGGGGCTGTTGGCACTTGCAGGCAGCCACTCGCTGGCGCGGCTGTGCGGAGCCGCACAGGCTAACGCTGACGCAGGGCTCCGATTCTGCTGCCGCTGTGAGCCGTGTGGGAGCAGAGCTGGCCGTGGCTTTGCACCCGTGGTGGCAAGAGCAGAACCTGCCCTACCTTCCTTGTCTCAAAACAACGGTGGTCAGGCTTCTCTCGCTGTAACGTGGCTGATTACTCTGCACTGACTTTGTGATTATTAATCCTGCCTTTACTTCTCCTGGGGTGGGGTGGGGGTTGGTTTGCTGCTTGCCAGATTGCATGGGGATGGAAACAGAGAGGGTCCTTCTCCTGCACTTGCTTTGAGAACTAGGGGACTGCCAAAGACTTGGGTTTGGTTTTCTTCTTTTTTTTTTTTTTTTTTTTTTTTCCCCCCTTTTTTTTTTTTTTTTTTTTCTCCTTTTTTTNCTCCTCCTTTCTCTTTCTTCCTCATGCCTTGTGTCTCTGCAGACCTCTGGTGAAAAAAAGCGTTCTGGCCACACAGCCAGCAATGGCTTTGCAGGTCACATCAATCTCCCTGACCTGGTGCAGCAAAGCCACTCGCCGGCAGGCACGCCGACCGAGGCCCTGGGGCGAGTCTCCACGCATGCGCAGGACATGGACTCGGTGCCTGAAGTAGGTGGTGGGGGAGGACTCCTCTTTCTCCTTTGCATCGCTTTAAAACAACTATTAACATCTCTGCCCCACAAAGGGACTTTCCTGTTCTCCTCCCTGGCTTTCTTCGCTCTTCTCTCTGTTTCTGGTCCACGTGGGTGAGTGTAGTGGAAATAGAAGGGACTCTGATGAGTTACTGCGCTATGGGTCTATGGCTGATGGTAAAAAATGTGTATTAGGTCTTCTCCCAAGCCCACCAGCTGGAGTTTTGGTGGTGATGGCTTGAATGCTGCCAGCTTATTTTTTAAGAGCCAATGATGTCATTAACATGAACTGGGCCCAGCTTCCACCTGTGCAATCTCTTTGGTGTCACTCGGAAGGTTAGCAAAACCCAAAGCCAACGAATTTCTGGATAGTTCTGCAGACCAGAAAAAATCTGCACACCTTTAAAATTGTCTGTTTTCTGTCATGGCAAAGTGTTTTTCTCCCTGGTAGCTGTTTTGCAGGGACACAATTGAACATCAACATTGTGTTAAGGCGTGAAAAGTCCTAGAAAGTACAAGATGTGACACACAAGCCAAGGCAATGCCCTGCTTACCATCACCAGCTGTGGGCACCAGGCACAGTTGTCTCTTTTCTCATGAGAAGTCATCCCACTTGGTGCTAAATAGGCTATTTTGTTTAACATTTTCTTTTCTTTTTGTTGGTAGTGCATCCAAAGCGCTGCCTTCACATTCTCTTTTGTAGAACTGTTGTGCTTATTTTATAGTGTACTTTTACTAGCAGTATAAAAATAAAAGCTGCTTGGAACTGGGCATTGATAAAAATGTAGAAACAGATGGGGTGTGACTTGACCTCAAGGTTTCATCCATTTCCTTGTTGCCTTTCAATGTGGTGATGAGAGAGAGTTGGTCCTGAAAGTAACACCTTCCACGGTCATCTCAGGACTGCCTAAATGCAGGCAAGGATTTGGGTTTAAATATCTTCATTTGTAGAATACCAACCAAGAAGAACTTTTCCATTTCTAAAACTGCATTTTTAGGGCTAACTGAGCCAGGAGTGGGTGTAAAGTGGAAACGTGGGGATCTAGTTCATAGGCTTCCAGCTGACTCATGGTGCTGCAAGCGAGAAGGGTGCAAGAACAATCTCACTGCAGCTTGGTGCTGTCTTTGTAAGCCACCACTCAGGTTTATAGGAGATTGAACAGGGCTTGGAGGAAGATGAGGTCTTAATATTTAAGTAATGGACATGGAATTTATGAGAATGCCAGCTTCCTAGGAGGACAGCCGAATCTGAGCAAAGAAAGGAGATAGCTGGTGCGTTGGGATGAGGGACTTCTTCATAATTCATTTGTCAACAGCCACTTGGCTCTTGGCATCCCTGTAAGTCCTCATTTTTAACTCCTCCTTGAATTGGTGGTGCTTTATGGAAAAGTCACATCTAGCCTAGAGAAAAGACCTACCTAGCACAGAGAAAACGTTGTGTACTTCTTGGATGTGAAAGAAGCACAAAGTAGCGAGTGCACACGCAAGTATGGCTGTGCTGTTTATGTCAGTGTGGGCTCTGCTCCTGCAGCCTTGCCTGCTGCAGGCTGTTAGCTCCTTCCATGGCTCTTGCTTCTCACACACTTCTTGGAAATCCGTCCCATTTCTATGGAAACTGGAGAGCTGCCAGGGGAATGGAGTCAGGAGGGAAGCAGGATGCACAGTGTGGTGCATCTGGCAGGTGCGGGGCAGGTGTGCCAGCTCAACCACAAATGCCAGCCCCAAAATGCTTGGGAAGACTTAAATCACGAGGGCGCTCCCACGCCTGGTGGGATTTTGCTCCTGAATCTCTGTGGCCTGCTGGAGGACAGGTACAAGCCTACAGTTTTGGTATAGATGTTGCTGCTCAATGAGTAGGGAAAGTCTTCCCCTTTTGCTTGTAGGAAAAGGTGTAAAGCACAGTCTCACAAAGACAGGTACAAGCCTACAGTTTTGGTATAGATGTTGCTGCTCAATGAGTAGGGAAAGTCTTCCCCTTTTGCTTGTAAGAGAAGCACAGTCTTAGGAGTGGCTGAGGGGACTGGGCTGGAGAAGAGGAGGGTGGAGGGAGACCTCATTGCTCTCTACAAGTCCCTGAAAGGAGGCTGTAGCGAGGTGGGGATCAGTCTTTTCTCACAAGTAACAAGTGACAGGACAAGAGGAAACAGCTTCAGGTTGCACCAGGGGAGGTTTGGGTTGGACATGAGGAGGAATTTCTTCCCAGAAGGGTTGTCAAACTCTGGAACAGGCTGCACAGGGCAGTAGTGGAGTCACCATCCCTGGAGGGCTTTAAAAGCCACATAGATGTCATGCTGAGGGACGTGGTTTAGCAGTGGAGTTGGCAGTGCTGGGTTAGGGGTTGGACTCAATGATCCTAAATGTCTCTTCCAACCAAGAGATTTTAAGGCTAAGATGTCTTAGCCTCATCTCTGCCTTAAGAACGCAATAGATTTAAAGAGGAAGCAACATGGTGTTGCAATTGGTTCCTCCTCAGATTCCTTTGGCAAAGTATTGTCTCTGATGTTCCCTGTGATACCTTCAGGTTAAGTTTTGTAGCTTAGAAATGTCCCTTTTTGCAGTCCCACCAGAAGTTTAGAACACTTCATTGAAGTGCCAAGTGACCCATGCACTGTGGTGTGCTGAAGAGCAGACTCTGAGGGGGATGGAGCAATGTAGGGGATGCCATCTTCTGATGATGGGCCTGAGTATCCAAAGCATTTTTAAACACATGCTGTTTGAAATCTTTCCCTAAAGCACCACAGCCTTCTCTACCTCCAGCACTTCTGAACTGGAGCAGCCAGGTGAGCTGAGGGACATTGGTGGGGTCTGCCTCAGCAGTGGGTATGAAGACCAGCATTAACAGCCCAGCAGAATGAAAAACTGCTGTTTTGCTAGACCTGACTTCTCCTGCTTTCCCAGGGGCATCAATACTTTGGGCTTTGCCCAGCAAAGCCCTAAATAACAGATGCTGAAAGCAGAGCAGTATTAGGGCTGTATAAATTCTCCTGCCTCAGCTTTGCAGGTCCTAAAATAGGTTTCCCCACCTATGGAAATAAAACATTTGCCAGATGGTGCTGGTTAGCATTTGGCTTTGGCACAAGGAAAAGCAACAGTCCCACCTTTTCCAGCTCTCTGAATTATCTGGTGGTCACTGGTCCATGTCAGATGTCCCATTCCAGGTTATCCAGGGGCTCCCAACACCATGGGAGACTGGGAAAAACAAACCCTGCCTGCCTGAAACCCCGACAGGGTCTCTGAGGCAGATGTGTTAAATGGAGACGAGTTGGTCTTTACCTGCAATGACTTTTGCCTCTGGCCTTGCGGCTTCTCCGCTAACCAGACCAATGGCTGCGCTGTGCTTCTGCCTGTGAGAGGAGGGCAAAGCCAGGTTCTGCTCCTCTCACTTTCTGTTGCTCATGGGCACTCAGAAATCCAATTTATTGTTTTTCTTGACTAGTTATGGGGGAGGAGAAGCAGATGTCCATAGAGGGCTTGAAAAAGGCATCTTGGGGGCAGGCTCTGTGTCTGCTAATTAGAAAGTCTGACATAAACACACAGATTTACTGCTGCTTCTGTGCTCTGAGCTCTCTCTTTGCTGTTTGTTTTCCAGTATGGTATGGGAAGTAGCACCAAAGCCTCTTTCACCCCCTTTGTGGACACCAGAGTGTATCAAACCTCACCTACTGATGAAGATGAAGATGAGGATGAAGAGTCATCTGCTACTGGTAGGAGGCAATGTGGTCAGTTTGAAAGGGGAGGGCCTCGTGGAAACCAGGTCGTGAAGCCTGAATAACCCTGCTGAACCTCTTATATTAGTCTTGTCCAAACGTTGCCTGTGTCTGCATCCTTGTGCTCCTCAGTTTTCGGCCAGCTACTACCCAGCCAGCATAACGTCCCCAGAAATGTCTAGGAGAAAATGGGGAGCAGCAGAAATCCACCCACCTGTCTGCCTGGGCAGCCAGGAGGAAAAGCTGGCAGTTGCTCTGGTCTGGCTGTGGGTAGGTGGACAGTGAATCATAGAGTGGTTTAGGTNTGTAGAACAGTGTTCATCAGCTCAGTACGCAGGGCTGGAAATCTGGAGACATTACCTGCTGATGGATTTGGTGTTGGCTCCAACCCATGAGATAATCCCAATGATCCCTCTCCAAAGGCAGTGATGACTTCCCCATCAGGAAATAAATCCAGCGTTGTCTTTCTGCCCCCCCCCCCCCCCTCCGGGGGCCGCGGGGCGCACCGCCCCCCCCCCCCTCAAAAAAAAAAGGTGTCAGAAGAGTTAACCCATGTCTCGTGTTTCCTTGCAAGCCCTGTTCACCAGCGAGCTGCTCAGGCAGGAGCAGGCCAAGCTGAACGAAGCGCGGAAGATCTCGGTGGTGAACGTCAACCCCACCAACATCCGTCCCCACAGCGACACCCCAGAGATCCGCAAGTACAAGAAGCGCTTCAACTCGGAGATCCTCTGCGCCGCTTTATGGGGTGAGCCCTGAGCACGCCGCGCCCTCGCCAGAGCTCCCTGCAGCCTGCCTGCTGGTGATACACCACTGTGGCAGCACAGAACCAAGCTCCTGCCTCTGGTTGCCCCTTTCTCCACCCTGGGTGTAGTGGGTTAGGATCTTCCCCCCACCTCCCACTACTGGATAGTTTACCAGACTAGCTCAGACTGATTGGAAGTCAGATGAAGCTATGCTTACAGCAAAGCTAAATTCACAAGCATATAGAATCATAGAATGGTTTAGGTTGGAAGGGAACTCAAAGCTCATCTACTTCCAACCCCCTGCCATAGGCAGGGACACCTCCCACTAGAACAGGTCACTCAAGGCCTCATCCAACCTGGCCTTGAACACCTTCAGGGAGGTTGTGGAGCACAGAATCACAGAATGTGATCAAAGGTGGCATTCTGTGATTCTCTGCTCCACAACCTCCCTGGGCAACCTGTGCCAGTGCCTCACCACCCTCACTGGAAAGAACAGGTTGCCCAGGGAGGTGATCCACACTTCCCTGGGCAACCTGTGCCAGTNGCAAGGCTAATGTCCCTGAGTTCCTGCACTGCAAGAGCGACCCTTCACATTCATGGGAAGGTCACAGCCCTCTTGCTGTGGTAGCAGAGACAAGGTTGGGGTGTTGCCCCTGATGCCCATTGTCCTCTCCTCTTCAGGTGTGAATCTGCTGGTGGGCACAGAGAATGGCCTGATGCTGCTGGATCGAAGTGGTCAAGGGAAGGTCTACAACCTCATCAACAGACGGCGATTTCAGCAGATGGACGTTCTTGAGGGCCTCAATGTCCTCGTGACAATATCAGGTATGTCTCTTCTGCCCTCACCCCATTGTTCACCACCTTGGCCATCTGTCCCAAGTGGTTCCAGCTCAGACAAAACTTGCCCACCCGTGTCAGAGGGCAGCTCCCAGGGCAGATGGGAGTGCTTTATTCCAGAATCAAGGTGTTAGATCTTCAAGAATACCTCCAAGAGCAGTTTGCTCCCATCACCTGCCCCCCCTGCTTCATCTGCAATGCTACTTCCTCCTTTAGCAGGGAAGGAAAGGTGCAGGAGTATGGCAGATACCCCAGCAAGGCAAGTAGTCACAGCTTGAGAGGCCAACAAGCTCTGCTTTTGGGTTTGTTTGCCTTTAGCCAAAGGAGCCATGAACCATGGCCTTAAGGACTCCAGCTTAGACCATGGCTGTGCTCAGGGTACCACAGGTATCATGAGAGCCACAAGCTTGTCATTGTCCCTGACTTCAGCCACAAGCTCCAGAGCTTTCAAATCAGGCTCATGGCAAAACATCAAGAAGTCTACTCCAGTCTCCCAGGATGCTTCCTGCCCAGCATCCTGCCTGTAGTGCAGAGCAGTCCCCTGAAGGTGGTGGAGCCAAGGCAGAGCTGCCTTCTACTGATACCTGCCCCACAAAGCTCACAGAGGACAGCAAGAGGAAATTTGCTTGATAGCATCATCCCGTTGTTCCACAACCCTCTGGGCTCATCCTGCATTTGCCTGCAAGTTTCTGCTCGTTCAGTTCAGATGGAATCACAGAATGGTTTGAGTTGGAGGGGAACTTAAAGATCATCAAGTTCCAACACCCCTGCCATGGCAGAGAGACCTTCCACTAGTGCAGGCTGCTCAAATCTCCATTCATCCTGGCCTTGAACACTTCTAGGGATGGGGCATCCACAGCTTCTCTGGGCAGCCTTTTCCAGTGTCTCACCACTCTCACGAGGAAGAAAATTCCTTTGTTACATCTAATCTAAATCTACCTCCTTTTTGTTTAAAGCCACTAGCCCTCATCCTGTGCTACAGTCACTGATTAAAACCCCACTGCTTTGTCATTTACTTCGATCTGCAGCTCCCCTGTGATTTAGGAGATAAGGAATAAGGTTTAGTACAGATGGAAGGTGAATGGGGAGGTAGCACTGCCCAAGGAGCACCAACTCTCAAGATGGTGCTGAGAACGAGCCCTGGGGACTTGTTGAAACCCATCAGCAGACACAGCACCTCATTTGTGGTTGGGGTCCTCTCCCACTGGGCTCAGTGTAAGCTGTGTCCTGTCCTTGCAGCAGAGGCTTTGCAGCAGCAGGAAAGATTGCAGCCAGATCACAGCCATCCAGGAGCAGCCAGACATGCAGAAATGTGGCAGCCACTCAGCCCTGCAAAGCCCAGCACTAGGCAAAGAAAGGAAAAGGTACCAGATAGTTAGGTGGTTGGGTGAGCCCTGAGCTCTAAGAGAGCTGGGGTGATGCTCCCTGTGTGCCAGACTGTCTCTCCATGGACAGTGATTTCTAGGAAAAGGAACATTTCCAGCCTGCAGGAATCAGGAGCCCAGCTCTTCCAGTATCCCCCTGCAGTTTGGGGGACAGAGGTCTGGGCTTTGCTTTCCATGTGTTTTCTCCCAAGAAAACACCACCACCAACAACTAAATTACTGTTTTCAACTTTAGTCATGAAACAGAATCTCACTTTGTCATCTTGGGGCTGCAGACAAGCCCTGAAATCTCAGGTGGTTCCATGCATGCATGCTCTGCTCTGACAGAAATCTCCTTTGCCAACAGGAAAGAAGAACAAGCTGCGTGTGTACTATCTCTCCTGGCTGAGAAACAGGATTTTACACAACGACCCTGAAGTGGAGAAGAAGCAAGGCTGGATCACAGTTGGGGACCTGGAGGGATGCATCCACTACAAAGTTGGTGAGTGGCCTCTCTGGAGGGAAAAAAAAAAAAAAGTCTGAGAAGATGCAGTTTTGTTCTCTAGTCCTAGACCTGACCTGACAAAATAATTCCCAATAATTTGGAATTCATCTCCATGTATTTACCAAAGGAGAACCAACAGAGGCAGCCTGAGGAGACCCTGCTGTGGAGGGCTCTGCTGCCCTGGGCTTGAAGCATTCTCATGGTGGGTGTCTTCTGCCATGAAAATCAGTGATGAGTGACTCAAAATGCTGCTTTGTTATCTCTGTTCCTAAAGAGAGAGGAGAAAAAGAAAAAGTCATCATGCTGAGCTCCCACTTGCAGTGGGTCTGGCTCTGGAATCCTCAGCACAGGAGGGACATGGACCAGTTGGAGTAAGGCCAGAGGAGGCCACAACAATGATGGGAAGCTGGAAGCCCTCTGCTCTGATGCCAGGCTGAGAGAGTTGGGGTGGCTTAGCCTGCAAAAGAGGAGGCTCCAGGGAGACCTTCTGGTGGCCTTTCAGGACTTAGAGGGGCTGATAAGAAAGCTGGGGACAGACTTTTCAGCAGGGACTGTTATGACAGGACAAGAGTGATAGGTTTAAACTTCAAGAGGGAGATTCAGACTAGAGAGAGAACTAGACTAGAACCAGGAAACTAGTAAACCACATGGAACTAGACTAGAACCAAACTAGAGTTTGGTCTTCCTGGAAAGAAAGGGAATATTTTTAAACTGGGTTTTATTTTCATTTTAGTGAAATATGAGAGAATCAAGTTCTTGGTGATTGCCTTAAAGAGTGCTGTAGAGATCTACGCTTGGGCTCCTAAACCATATCACAAGTTTATGGCATTTAAGGTATGTTTATCTTTTAGCCAAATTGCATTATGGAATTGCAATAGAGGAGATTTCTGTGCTGTGCAGAGCAGAAAGGTGTCTTGCTTCCATAGCTGAGCCCCTTGGGATGCCTGCCAGGCACAGGCACACCTGCCTATGGCTACCAATTAAGTGTTAATGTTAGCTTATGTTGGCAGGCTTTGCTTGGGAAGTTTGCAGGGACCTGACCAAATGTCCATCAGTAAAATTAAGTTGGGGTTTTTGATGTTGGTTTGGTTTGGGTTTTTNATGCAGTTTTGTTCTCTAGTCCTAGACCTGACCTGACAAAATAATTCCCAATAATTTGGAATTCATCTCCATGTATTTACCAAAGGAGAACCAACAGAGGCAGCCTGAGGAGACCCTGCTGTGGAGGGCTCTGCTGCCCTGGGCTTGAAGCATTCTCATGGTGGGTGTCTTCTGCCATGAAAATCAGTGATGAGTGACTCAAAATGCTGCTTTGTTATCTCTGTTCCTAAAGAGAGAGGAGAAATAGAAAAAGTCATCATGCTGAGCTCCCACTTGCAGTGCTGGGTCTGGCTCTGGAATCCTCAGCACAGGAGGGACATGGACCAGTTGGAGTAAGGCCAGAGGAGGCCACAACAATGATGGGAAGCTGGAAGCCCTCTGCTCTGATGCCAGGCTGAGAGAGTTGGGGTGGCTTAGCCTGCAAAAGAGGAGGCTCCAGGGAGACCTTCTGGTGGCCTTTCAGGACTTAGAGGGGCTGATAAGAAAGCTGGGGACAGACTTTTCAGCAGGGACTGTTATGACAGGACAAGAGTGATAGGTTTAAACTTCAAGAGGGAGATTCAGACTAGAGAGAGAACTAGACTAGAACCAGGAAACTAGTAAACCACATGGAACTAGACTAGAACCAAACTAGAGTTTGGTCTTCCTGGAAAGAAAGGGAATATTTTTAAACTGGGTTTTATTTTCATTTTAGTGAAATATGAGAGAATCAAGTTCTTGGTGATTGCCTTAAAGAGTGCTGTAGAGATCTACGCTTGGGCTCCTAAACCATATCACAAGTTTATGGCATTTAAGGTATGTTTATCTTTTAGCCAAATTGCATTATGGAATTGCAATAGAGGAGATTTCTGTGCTGTGCAGAGCAGAAAGGTGTCTTGCTTCCATAGCTGAGCCCCTTGGGATGCCTGCCAGGCACAGGCACACCTGCCTATGGCTACCAATTAAGTGTTAATGTTAGCTTATGTTGGCAGGCTTTGCTTGGGAAGTTTGCAGGGACCTGACCAAATGTCCATCAGTAAAATTAAGTTGGGGTTTTTGATGTTGGTTTGGTTTGGGTTTTTAGCTTCTAATTTCTCACACAGGGTGAAAACAGGTTGGCATTATTTTCAATTTTCATTTCAAAGCCCTCTCCCCTTCAGCAATGAGAGTTCTGTTTCAAGACTGAGTCTAGGAGAATGACCCAAACTCCTCCTTTCTTTTTTTCCCTCTCCCTTTTCATCTACCTCAGTTTCCTCCTCAGTGAGGCCTTTCTCCTCTACAACCTGCCAAGAGTTATTTTGTACTTAGTCCTTTAAAGCACTTTTCCTCCTAAGCTGTGTACAGAGGCAAGTCACAAGAGGCCATGCCTTCTGGAGACATCCATGCTGAGTAATCTCACTTTGCATCCTTCCAGCACAAATGGCCTTATTCAGTATTGGGTCACATTTGCTTTTTTTTCTGAACAAAAGCCAGAATAAATGGACTCAGTGGCATGGAGAGCATTAAAATGGCCTGGGATGCACCCTCTGCTGAGGGTGCTGGGTAGTGCTCCTGGTGCTGCTTCTCGAGTCTGGGGGGGCTGAGCATCTTTTCCTTGCCTTATAGGCAGGGATCTGTTGGGAGAGTAGGAAATACTGCCCACTGATTCTCCCTGTCAGGAGTCAGAGTGCTCCTTGCTTGGACAGCCAAAAGCCCTTTTCTCTCCCTTGGGGCATTTCACCCTCCTGCTGAGGATCTAAAATGTGGAGAGATACTCAGTCCCTGCCGGGAAGCTGTTCCCAGCCTGCGTCCAGAGAAAAGCAGATCTTGGCTCATCTAATTCATTTTAGCTGCTCAAACTGGAGCAGTGCTCCCTTCTGAGAAGGGAGGTGGGCAGCCACAGCTCTCCATGCACTCTGCCTCTGCTACCCAGAGCAGCACCAGTATTGGAGGTCTCCATGTGCTGGCTCTCCATACTCAAGTAAAAGTGAATGTCACTTTCCCTTAGAGGCCAAATGCTCAGGCTGGCCTCAAGCTGCCGGGGGAAGAGAGCTTGTGCTTGGCCAGGGTAAGCACTTACCTGCTGGGGTGGCTGAAGCAAGTGGGTAATACCTTTGAGGTGTCTGACATAGGAACAGAGAGACAGGACTATAAATAACCACATACTTAGCAGACAGCAGTCAAACAAATACCATTCCAAAACCATGTCAGGCTGCTGCTCTGGGGGGGTTGTTGGTCTTCTGTGATACTCACTGAAGGGATTATAAAAGTCTTTTGCAGATCTCCAGCACAAGCCGTTGCTCGTGGATCTCACTGTGGAAGAGGGTCAGAGGCTCAAGGTTATCTTTGGATCCCACACTGGTTTCCACGTGATTGATGTGGATTCTGGGAACTCCTATGATATCTATATACCATCTCACGTGAGTACATGGGGGAGTGCTGCTGCATGACTAACCTGGGTCACCAGCAAGGCTTGCACAGGCTCAGAAGTGGTGAGCTGTTAGGTGACACCTTGCCGTGGATATGGCTGTCGGTATGTGCTGCCCTCAGAGAGGACTCAAAGGTATCACACACTTCATGTTCATTAGCACAGGCTTGTACAATCCTGGTGCCCAAGCAGTAAGGTTTAAGGTTGCCACATCCCACAGAAAAGAGAATCTGCCTGTACACTGCACGGAGCAGCTTTCTGCAGGGCGTGAAACCACATGCTTGGGTGTTAGACAGCACAGAGGCAGCAAGAACTGGATGCCCAGTGCACTGTCCCATTGCATGCTGTCCCAGAGGTGCTCACCAGTGCTTCCTCCTGCTGAAGCAGTGCAGTCTGCCCTGGGGAAGGTTGCAGGATTAGTTTACAAGCTGTGGGCTAACTTTATTGCTCCAAACTCCCTGAAAGAGGGGTCTCATCATAGGACCCTTTCCCAGGTCCATCAGCATTTTAGGAGAGACCTAGTGCTACAAAAAAATGCTGTAGATGAGGATTTTCTTCTTGGCTTACTTAATGTCTGGCCATGCTGCTGGCCCAAACAGCATGAGAAACTGGTCTGGGAGAACCTGTGTCAGTCATCAGATCCAGGAACTGCTGAATCCGATCCAAGCAGCAGAATCTGCTCTGTGAGAGCTGGCAGGAAGGGTAGGGAGAAATTGTGGGGCAGTTTGAGATGTTTTAGCTATGGAAGGAGAAGCATGGGTGGAAGTCACTGCAGCTGCCTTTGGAGCTAGAGAGTGATTGCTAAAAACCGGGAACGTTTCCTCCCCATGGCTACCTGCGAAATGCTGGGTTTGTTTGCCTCCCTTGCGGTGGGAGGTGGATTCGTCAAGTCAGCAGTCGCTTGTTTGCATTCCAGCCAAGTGCCAGCCATCAGTCTTGGGGGCGTTTGTGTTGTGCTCTGTCTATAATTGCCAAACCTGTTTATCCCTAACACATCAGACAGCTCTGATGGTAGGGTAAACACGGCAGTTTGTTCCTTTCAAGCTTATCTCTGAGACCCAGCGCCTGCCTTTGGTGAATGGAAGGGATTGTTCTGGAGTAGATTTGGGATTTTGTTTTTGTAAAGCTCTGCTCCCTTCTCCCTTTCCCCTTCCTCCATTCAATGCAATTCTGACTTGGAGGGTTTGTTTTAACTGCAGATTCAGGGCAATATCACTCCTCATGCCATTGTCATCCTGCCTAAGACAGACGGGATGGAGATGCTTGTGTGCTATGAGGACGAAGGGGTGTACGTCAACACCTACGGACGGATAACTAAAGATGTGGTGCTCCAGTGGGGAGAAATGCCTACTTCTGTGGGTAGGTCAACCCTTCCTCTTCACCTGCTTAAAATACAAGTGACAAGATGAGGGGTCAAGAAGGCTGAGATGGAGTCATTTGGGCTTTTGTTTATCAAAGGAGATTTCTCTCAGCCAGAAAGGAGGTGCAGCTGCTGAATTTGTGCAGTTTGGACCTCAGTGATAAAAGCAAGGGACCTCTTGAACATTTGAGCTCTACTTTATCTTAAATACAAACTAATATAAGCTGTTGCACTGCTGGGATACTGTATTGAGTGCAAGAGAGGCTAGCTGCAGAGCTGGGGGCACTCAGGTTGCTCTTCTGGCCCTGCTGTTGTTGAGGTCCATGACCCATGCAGCCAAGCCACTTCCCAGCTCCTCAGGTGCAGAACTCAGAAGCAGTGATACTGCTTCTGTGGAAATTACTCAGCAATTTGTGGCTGAAAAGTCCTCTGGAAGGGCTACTGTCCCTGTGGGCACACACCTGGCCACATGCATCTCCAGCAGCCAGAGCTCTGCCCTTGATCTGCAGAGGCTTAGTAAAACAGCCCGATGAGGATTTTTGCTGCCCTCTGCACGATGTGTAGCTGCACACACACGTTGTAACACCTCCCAAACGCTTCCTTTTGACAGCCTACATTCATTCCAATCAAATAATGGGCTGGGGAGAGAAAGCTATTGAAATCCGGTCAGTGGAGACAGGACACCTGGATGGAGTATTTATGCACAAGCGAGCGCAAAGATTAAAGTTTCTATGTGAAAGAAATGATAAGGTAAGTCCACTACAAACCTTCTATCCATGACTAAAGCTGCAAGCCTATTTTGTTTTTTTCTGGCATTTCAGACATGGGGATAAGAATTAATCTGAAGGTTCTGTTTAATAAGCACTGCCCATAAACCCGCTCCCAATTATTTCTCGCCAGGGATGCAGACCTCAGCCTTGGCTGGGAATATCTGCAAGGTCTCTTCCACCCCTAGCTGAGACCCATTATAGAATCATAGAATAGTAAGGTTGGAAGGGACCTCGNCCCAGACTCCCAGGTCCTGTTCCTCAGGGCTGCTTTCAGCTATTCCCCACCCAGCCTGGAGTTGTGGTTGGGATTGTGCCTACTCAGGTGCAGGACCTTACACTTGGCCATGTTGAATTTCATGAGGTGGGCTTGGGGCCACCTCTCCAGCCTGTCCAGGTCCCTCTGGACGGCATCCCTGCCCTCTAGCAAGTCGACTGTGCCGCACAGCTTGGTGTCATGGTGACATGTCTCTGCTGACTTGCATCTGAGCATTAGCTACAGAGGCTGCCCAGTAAGCACTGGATGTGAAAGTGGCTCTGATTTGAGCACTGGTGCAAAAACATTTTCATGCATTTTGAAATGCATCTTAAGCTATTTTTCCCTTCTCTTAGAGACTCTGAAAACCCACCTGGATGCATTCCTGTGTGGCCTGCCCTAGCTGATCCCCCTTTGGCAGGGGAGTTGGACTAGATGATCTCCAGAGGTCCCTCCCAACCCCTACCAGGCTGTGATTCTCTGATTCTCCTTGGAGCCTCATCTCTTTCTGTGGGCAGCGCTGATAAATACTGCTGTGGAAGCGCATATGGGAGATGTGGCTGCTGTGTACATGACCCCCACCATGGGTGTGCTGCTGATGGGCAAAAGGGCTGGAAGGAATGAGGGAAGGAGAAGTGGCTGGAGAATATATTTTTAGTATTTGCATGGAAGAGAGGATTGAATGCCAAGGTCTATTTCTGCTCTTGGTATTTCCTCACCTCGTGAGGTTTCCACCAAGATAAATCAGGAGCATGCAGCAGGGAGTTCTTTCGTAACGAGCACGATGCTGAGACATGTGGAGAACTTGATTGCTGTGTCCCCAGAGCAAGGTTTAATAACCTGCAATAAATAGGGTTTGAGGCCACCACCAGTTTAGTGAGCAGCACCTCATCTGTCCAGCATTACCCTGCCTGCTGCAGAGTTGGGCTGGAGCTCTGCAGGAAAAAACAGATCCTAACCTTGCAACAGAGTAAACCATGGGAAGCTGCCCAAGAAGACTGAATTTAAGTTGCCCAAATACTCCTTGTTTGTTCTTTTTCCCAACTTGTGAGTACTCAACTCTTGCAGGTTTTTTACTGTTTTTATACTATTTTTTACTGGTTTTTATACTGTTTTTTTTAGAAGACTTCTTCTTCTGGTTTGCTGCTATTGATTCTTTTTAGCCTTTTTTAAGAAAACTGAGGGGAAAAAAACCCACCTCAGCCTTTCTAAACTACTAGAACCAACTGGTGGGTTTGAAATACTGAAAGGAGATGTTTCTCTTTCTGGATAGGTGGTTAGTGATAAAACCCGTGTGAATAGTTCTTTTGTTTTTAGGAAGGACAGAGGCTTCAGATTGTCCCCATCCTTATTTGCAAATCATAACTTCATTTCTAAGGCATCCTCTGGGGTCAAATGCTAGTGGAGCCTGACAGGAGTACCAACAATCCTGTTTTTCTTGGAGAGTCCTGGTACACTTCTGTGCTTTGAGCATATTGCAAGAGCTTCCCCAAGCTCTACTTTCAGGAACAGCTGAAATACCAGGACAAGCTTTTCCAAGGAAAACCATTCCATACCAAAGCAGATATTGACCCCAGTGGTTAACCTTTAGCAAGAGCCAAAACACTGACAGCAGTCTTATTAATATTGCATAATAAATGGGGTTGTGGCAATAAAATGTGATAAACTTGGTATTCTTAAGGCGTTCCAAACCTTGCTATCTTTGGTAGTGATAGCAAGGGAGGTTTTATTGCTGTGCTTACTAATAAGTGGTTTCATTTCATCCCAATCTGGCACAAGCCAGCCCTGGCCCCTGAGCTCTGCAGAGAACTGAGCACCGGGCAATGGGTCCAGGCAAAGTTCCTGCTGTCAGCTGGAGAAAAGCAATCATAGAATGGTTTAGGTTGGAAGAGACCTCAAAGATCATCTACTTCCAACCTCCCTGCCATAGGCAGGGACACCTCCCACTAGAACAGGTTGCTCAAGACCTCATCCAGCCTGGCCTTGAACACCTCCAGGGAGGTTGTGGAGCACAGAATCACAGAATGTGATCAAAGATTTATCACATTCTGTGATTCTGTGATTTACAACCTCCCTGGGCAACCTGTGCCAATGTCTCACCACCCTCACTGGAAAGAACTTCTTCCTAACATCTAGTTTAAATCTCTCCTCTGCCAGTTTAAACCCATTTCTCCTCATCCTGTCATTACAGGACCTTGTCAGTAGTCCCTCCCCAGCCCTCCTGTAGGCCCCCTTCAGATACTGGAAGGCTACTCCAAGGTCTCCTCGAAGCCTTCTCTTCTCCAGAGCTCCAACTCTCATAGCCTGAAATATTTACAATATTTACAAGTATTGATAATTATATACAAATTAGAAGTAATACAGAAATCCAAACTCCCTCCTGCACAAAGGAAACTGCCCAGAAGGGCTCAAAGCTACCCTCCTCTTTCTCCCTCTACTTTCCCAGACAGGCAAACAAACCCAACAGCCAGCAAAGCTTACGTTGTTATTTGTAGCCAAGGTTAGTGGAGAGATTAGAGCAGAGTGAAGAGGAAGTAGAGGAAACCAGATGGTGTGGGCCAGGCCCTGCTTTCCATGTTCACCAAGACAGGTAGCAGGCTTTTTTATTTTCTTCCACTAACAATTAATAAGCTCTGCTTGTGCCCCCAAACAGGTATTTTTCGCGTCGGTGAGATCCGGAGGAAGCAGCCAAGTGTTTTTCATGACCCTCAACAGAAACTCCATGATGAACTGGTAACAGAGGAGCACTTGGCACTCACCACCATGGCATTATTCCTAATTTAAAGGACATTAAACACGTGGACTAACACTGTAGAGGCAGATGCGGAGGGCCCCGAGGGAACACCGCTCCCCCCAGCACCGTCAGCCCCGGGCTGCGGGCGGGGATGGACTTTCACGCTTGGACCCCCCGAGGTCTCCTGATTACGCTGTGTTATCGTGGGTTATGACTTTTCCTTTGGTTCCTTTTCTTTTCTTTTTCAATTTGACTTTCTTTTTCTTTTATTTTTTTTTTTCCCCCCCCTTCCTTTCTTTCTTTCTTTGTCCCCTACTTTGTAAGAACGGGGAAAGAAACAAAAGTGTCCAAAAGTCTGTTTTTAATTCTGTCTGCCTGCTAGCATCAAATATATAGTATGTTGTAAAGTTACCAATTAAATCTGGTGAGAGACAGCACAATAAATGTACCTTTTATCTTTGTGACGAAGGCCATAACCATATAGCTGGGTGACTTTAGGAATCTTTTTTGCCTTCACCAACATTTACGTGTTGCTTTTGGCAGCAACAGCTTAACGGATTTTTAAAGAAGAAGAAGACGAAAAATAATAGGGTGGTGGTGTTTGTTTCTTTTTTCCCCCTCCCCTCTTTTGGGAAATGGATTTTAAATGGCTAAAACTACTAGCCCTAGACTAATAAAAATCAGCTACCGTTTTTGTCAAGTCTGTCCATCCATATCTCTATATGGATCTCCACATAATGCTGTGTCTCGATAGGGACAGAGGTGCCATTTCTTGTTGCTCCGGAGGTGCCCCCTCCCTGCCCTGCAGCTTGGTGGTGGGCACCAGGACAAGGGGACTGGAGGAGGAGAGGACTGCGGAGCGGTCAGAGTCGTCCCACGCTTGCCCCCACCCCCTTCCTGCCCCCCAAGGTGGGATTTGCGGCCGCAGATGGCTCCCAGGATGCTGCAGGCACCGGACCTCCATGCCAAAACCAGTGTGAGCTGTGGGCACTCATCCCCTGCCCCAAACCCCGGAGCCAGCTGGCATGGGGATGGGGACCACAAAAGGAGCTGCACATCCCCAGTGTTGCTGAATTGGGCTTATAAAGTGCTTACAAAAAAAGAAAAACTCAAAACAACCTAAACCATAATATATATATATATATATATATATGTGTGGTTTCTTTGGCTGAGGGTCTGAATCTCTACTCGATTTCCACCCTCTCTGCTCCCTGGGAATTCCCCAACATGCAGTGGAAGAGAACATCCGTGCCGACCCGACCCACGTGTGTGTGTGCGTGTGTTTAGTTCAGGTTGAATCGTGTCCTTATAAACTCTGCTCAGTTGATTTCCGTTCTCGGTGCGTACCTTGGGGTTTTCTTTCTCAGTAGCTGCAAGCATGGCCGCCTGTGGTGTTGGGGTGTCGCATAACAAGGTCTGTGTTGCTGGTTTTTAACCTACCTCGTTTTCGGTTGGGGTTTGTTGGTTTGGGGTTTTTTTGTTTGTTTGTTTGTTTGTTTGATTTTCTTTGGTTTGGTTACTTTTGGGGTTCGTTTTTTGGGTCGGTTTGTTTGGGGTTTGTTTCATTTTTATTTTTTTCCGTTCCGCTGTCGATCACAGCGCTGTTACCTCCAGCGACATATAGAGAGCTTAACTGGCAATCTTGGTGTACTCAGTAACGATGGCTTTATTAAAAAATGATTAAATCAACAGGACTTGGTCAAACTCGAATCTTTATGGAGGGTGAGAGGCAAGGAGGGGTGGCAGGGATGGGCCGGGATGGGCTGCTCTCACCCGAAGTGTCACGGCTCAGTACAGTGGGACTTGCCCGTGGGTTGCGGCATCCAGAGGAACATAGGCACAAAGTGATTTCAGGATGCCTCCTTCTTCTTGTGGTGCACAGTCGTAAGACAAAGAGCAGTGGGTACAAACTTGAACACAGATCTGTTTCACCTCAGTGATTTCAGGATGCCTCCTTCTTCTTGTGGTGCACAGTCATAAGACAAGGAGCAATGGGTACTAACTTGAACACAGAAGGTTTCACCTCAGCGTGAGGAGAAACTTCTTTACAGTGAGGGTGACAGAGCCCTGGAGCAGGCTGCCCAGGGGGGTTGTGGAGTCTCCTTCTCTGGAGACTTTCAAACCGCTGCTGGATGCATTCCTGTGTGGACTACCCGAGGGGATCCTGCATTGGCAGGGAGGGTTGGACTCTCTGGAGGTCCCTTCCAACCTCTAAGGTTCTGTGTTTCTGCACTGCCCAGTGCCTAACTAAGCACTCTGCAAAGTGTCAGGATGGCCCTAAGAACACAATACTGGACCAGGGAGGTCGTAGTTGCCCCCTCCTTGGAGATGGTGAAGCCCAAGTTGGATGAGACCCTGAGCAACTTGGTCTAGTGGGAGGTGTCCCTGCCTGTGGCAGGGGGTTGGAACTAGATGATCTTTAAGGGTCCTCCCAACCCAAAAGCCATTCTGTGCACTAAACCCCCATACAAGCTCCATTACAGACACTGATTGCCACCAACTCTTTATATTCTCACTGTGGTTAAAATAGAAATAAAATAAAGCCCAGAGCTTTTCATTAAGTTGCAAACTAATGGTTTGAGGTTTATTTGTCCCTCTTGAAATGGCAAACGCACAGCTTTGGATTATTTTTCTTTTTAATTATGGGCTTTTGAGTGCAGTGACAGAAGGGAATGGTATTTTTAGAATATACTTTTTTAAATCTTAGAGTAATTTGGAACACAAAAAAAAATCACAAAAAGGCAGTATTGACACAGTCTTGTGTGTATGGACCTGTCATAAAGCAAAGCATTTCTGGTGCCAACCACAATAAAACACAAAACTTCAACATTAAGCCATGCCTTTTATCTTTTGGTAAATAAAACCCTGACCATCAGCAGGTCATGGAGGTAAAGTGGTTCTTGGGGGCTCCAAGTCAGGAGTCCCTTTGCCTGGAGGGTCCTTTGAAAGCAGTGGGTTTGGGCAGGTTGAGTGTGGGAGGACAGGGCACTCCCCTGTGATGCTGCCTGGCAGTGGGAATAGCCTGAGGTGGTCAATCAGCACCTGAAAACTTCTGCCTGGGAGGTGTCTCAGTGAACCATCAGCACCTGAAAACTTCTGCCTGGGAGGTGTCTCAGTGAACCATCAGCACCTGAAAACTTCTGCCTGGGAGGTGTCTCAGTGAACCATCAGCACCTGAAAACTTCTGCCTGGGGAGTGTCTCAGTGAACCATCACCACTTGAAATCATCTGAGGGGTGTCTCAATGGTCCATCACCACCTGAAATCTGCCTGGGGGGGGGGGGGGGGGGGTGTCTTAGTGGACCATCCCCACNCTCTACTGAAGAACGCGCGGGGGGGGGGGTGTCTTAGTGGACCATCACCACCTGAAAACTTCTGCTCTTCTACAAAACCAACCCATTGTTATTACAGCATGATAGTTATTATTTCTCCTCCAATTCTTCCTAGCTTTGATTTGCTTCTGTTGAAGGTAAAACACCCTTGCGGTTGATCAGAAACTACTTCATTTTTAGCGTTTAAAGGAATAAAACCTGAGGGTCCTTTTAAAACTGTTTCTGGGATTTTTGGTTGGTTGGTTGGTTGGTTGGTTGGTTTGGTTTGTTTTATTTTGTTTAACCCAGGTCAGGAAACTTTATTTGTTCAGCTTGGTGCTGCAGGAGGACGAAGACAAACACTGTGCAGACAGGAGCCTGTTGTAGATTCAGTTATTTGCTGTGAAGTATTGCATGAACTTCAGGGATGAGTTGTAGCCTCCATGCTCAGTGAAAGAAAAGCCTCAAGAGCTGGTGCTGAGGTCCTGCCAGGCCACTGGGTACCCCCAGCATGCTGCAGATGTCATGGAGGTGCTGGGTGCCATTCCCAAGGTAAAGGATGCTTAGAGGTAAGGCCGTGGCAGCTACTCGTGGGAACTGAACATCTCCAAACCTGTTTGGTTGCCAAATGCCACTTTTCTTTTGTTGTGAGGTGGTCTTGGGGTAGATCATGTTAAGTATTTTGGGACAGAAAGGGGATGCTCAAGGAGACCCCAGTCCTAGAGCAGGGCTGGTTGCTGAAAATGGTGGAGGTTGTCATCCTGCAGTTGTTGTCTTGACCTGAGCCCACACAGATCTGCTGCTGCTCACCCAACAATTAGCACATTGATGCTACATAACTGAGGCCAAGCTGAGCATTGTGTAGGCCAATGGTGAGCAGCAGCAGGGGCTGAATGTGCCTGTTGCTGAAGGTGTGGTGTGGACCTCATCCATGTTTATAAGTACGTAAATGGTGAGTGCCAGGAGGCTGGAGCCAGGCTCTGCTTGGTGCTGCCTGATGACAGCACAAGGGGCAATGGGTGGAAGCTGAGGCATAGGAATTTTCATTTAAACACAAGGAGGAATTTTTTCCCTGTGAGGGGGACAAAACACTGGAACAGGCTGCCCAGGGGGGTTGTGGAGTCTCCCTCTCTGGAGATATTCAAAACCCACCTGGATGTGTTCCTGTGTGATCTGCTCTAGGGGATCCTGCTCTGGCAGGGGGGTTGGACTGGATGAGCTTTTGAGGTCCCTTCCAGCCCCTGACACTCTGTGATTCTGTGACCTCCACACCATACTGTGCCTGTGCCCAGGATGATAAGCCATCCACCTGGGGCATGGCTGCTCTAAAGGAGATCCCTCAGAGATGTTCTCAGCAATAAGGATGCAGTTCAAGGCACAGGATGCCTGTCACAAGCTGGGATTTCCTCCTTTTCTGGGAGATGCTGCAGCACCCAGAGCTAGGAGGGTGTGAAGGGCCCCAGTAAGCTCCCCTGGTTTAATGGCACTTGTTTTCACAGGAAGGGTACAAGGCCAGCACAGTGCTATCTTTACAGCTGTGCTGTAAATGCACCAAATTCTCCCTCCTGGGTGTGTTGTGTCAGGCCGAAGCCCCTGTCCTGTGGCTGGCTCCAGCACTGCTGCCTGCCCTGGGTATAATAACAAACATCTGTCATGCTCTTTTTGTGCCAGCTTCTGATGTGCCTCTCCTCACTCTGCTCTTACCTGGACACCCACAGCCTTATGATCTGCATCTCCCTTTTTTTTTTTTGGGTGGGTTGGTTGGTTGGTTGGTTGATGTTTTCTTTCTTTTTCTATTGTTCCTTTTTTTTTTATGGTGAGAGCTGCCTCTGAATGACCTGAGGGCAGTAAACTGGATGTGCAAATTACCCTGGGCACAGGGACCTGCAAGATGTCCTTGTGGAATCTTTAAATTCCTTCCAGTGCTGTGGCAGCCTGGTTAACTCTTCAAAAGCAAAGCCCAGCCATAAACTTCCACCTGCTGCTTCCATCACACAGCATCAGCTTTCACATGGCATTAGATTTTGTTCAACAGCTTTATCAATGACCTGGATTGAGTGTACCCTCAGCAGGTTTGCTGATGATACAAAGCTGGGGGTGAGGGGGGGGTGGCTGACACCCCTCAGGCTGTGCTGCCATCCAGCCAGATCTGGACAGACTGAGAGCTGGGTGAAGGCAAGCCATGTGAAGCTCAATAAGGACAAGTGCAGGGTCCTGCATCTGGGGAGGCAGGCACCAGTACAGGCTGGGGCTGCCCTGCTGGAAAGCAGCTCCATGGAGAAAGCCCTTGGAGTGCTGGTGGGCAGCAAGTTCTGCATGGGCCACCAATGTGCCCTTGTGGCCAAGAGAGCCAATGGCATCCTGGGGTGCATCAGGAAAAGTGTGGCCAGCAGGGCTAGGGAGGTTCTGCTCTCCTGTACTCTGCCCTGGTGAGACCACACCTGGAATACTGTGTCCAGTTTTGGGGTCTCCAGTTCAAGAGAGAGCTGCTGAAGAAAGCCCAATGGAGAGCCATGAGCTTGATTAGGGGACTGAAGCATCTCCCTTATGGAGAGAGACTGAGAGCCCTGGGGCTGATTAGTCTGGAGAAGAGAAGACTGAGAGGAGATCTCATCAATGTGTATAAATATCTGAGGGGTGGGTGTCAAGTGGATGGGGCCAATCTCTTTGGTGGTCCGCAGCAATAAGACAAGGAGCAACAGGTGAGGAGCTGGGTGCTGTGTGGGGCTCCTGGTCACACACATTTGGGTAATGAGAAGCTGCAAGAACAGTTTAGAACAGTTTCGTGTTGGGAGCCCTGAGGAAAAGCCACAACACCCTGTGACACTGTGCAAAGCACTAACCAGGGGTGCAGTGTGTGCTGCTGGCCTGACAGCAGAGTGGTTGTTGGTCATCAGCTGGCTGAACGTGAGCCAGCCTCTGCTCGGGTGGCCAAGAAGGGCAACCACATCCTGGCCTGTATCAGCAATTGTGTGACCAGCAGGACTAGGGCAGTGATTGTCCCCCTCTACTTAGCACTGGTGAGGCCAGACCTTGCATGCTGGGTTCAGTTTTGGGCCCTTCACTACAAGAAGGGCATTGAGGTGCTGGAGTGTGTCCAGAAAAGGGCAACAAAGCTGGTGAAGGGTCTAGAGCACAAGTCTTTGTGAGGAGCAGCTGAGGGAGCTGTGCTTCTTTAGGGAGAAAAGGAGGGTCTGGGGAGACCTTCTCTACAGCTCCCTGAAAGGAGCTTGGGGTGAGGTGGGGGTTGGTCCCTTCTCCCAAGGTAATGAGCAATAGGACAAGAAGAAACAGCCTCAAGTTGCTGCAGGGCAGATTTGTGTTGGATATTAGGAAAAAAAATCTTCCCTGAAAGTGTTGTCAAGCCCTGGAACAGGCTGCCCAGGGATGTGGTGAAGTCACCATCCCTGGAAGTGTTTAAAAGACATGTAAATGTGGCATCTGGGGACATGATTTAGTGGTGGACTTGGCAGCCTTAGATTAATGGTTGGATTCAATCATCTTAAAGGTTTTTTCCAACCTAAACAATTCTGATCCTGTGATTCTAAATCAGTGTTTGTACAGTGCTTTACCTGGGAATGGCAGTGATGCCCTCAGGATAGGCTCACCTGGACCCACAGCAGTGCTGAGCCACTTGCACCTCGCCCATGCATGGTTATCATCTGCAGCTTGCACCTCGCCACGCTCCCTGAATAGCTGTGGGATGTAACTATCTGAGCCAGCTGGGGTTGGGCTCTTCTCCCAGGCACCCAGCAACAGAACGAGGGGACACAGTCTCAAGCTGTGCCAGGGCAGGTCTAGGCTGGATACTAGGAGGAAGTTCTTGACAGAGAAAGGGATTGGCATTGGAATGGGCTGCCTGGGGAGGTGGCAGAGTCGCCATCCCTGGAGGGGTTCAAGCAAAGCCTGGATGGGGCACTTAGTGCCATGGTCTGGTTGATTGGCTAGGGCTGGGTGCTAGGTTGGGCTGGCTGAGCTGAGAGGTCTCTTCCAACCTGGTTGACTCCATGATTCTGTGAGCCACTCCACTGGCTCTGGCAAGGAAAGCCCCCTGTGTATGAGGGGACAGACTGCACAAGGCAGCCTCTGGGCTGACCAAACACTCTCACCACCTTCAAACACCCAGTTTTTAATTGTTATTATTCTGAGCCCTCCTGAGGTTTTGTGTCTCATGTTCCCACACCGTTGGCAGCAAGGGACAAGGTGAGCAGCTCAGCTGGCAGCAGCCAGCGGTGTGGCTGCAGGCAATGGGACTCCAGCAGCTCTTGCTACTGCACGAGGGGTGGCCAGGCTGCTGAAAATGGGGTGCTGAGGGGCCCACACAGCCACATGAAGCACACATGCTCCTAACATTCTCAGGCATATCCAGTGGTCATCTGAACAGGGAGAAGAAGAAGCTGTCAGCCCTTGGCTTGGACAGGGGCACTCTGTGCTGGGTTAAGAACTGGCTCCTGGATGGCCAGGCCCAGAGAGTGGTGGTCAATGGTGCCACATCCAGTTGGTGGCCAGTCACTACTGGTGTGCCCCAGGGATCAGTGCTGGGCCCAGTTCTGTTTAGTATCTTCACTGATGGTCTGGATGAGGGGATTGAGACCAGCATCAGTAAGTTTGCTCCCAAATTGGGAGCAAGTGTGGATCTGTTAGAGGGCAGAAGGGCTCTGCAGAGGGACCTGGACAGGCTGGGCAGATGGGCACAGCCCAACACCATGAGTTTTAACAAGGCCAAATGCCAGGTTCTGAACTTTGGCCACAACAATCCCAAGCAGTGCTACAGGTTGGGGACAGAGTGGTTGGAGAGCAGCCAGGCGGAGAGGGACCTGGGGGTACTGGTTGACAGCAGCTGAACATGAGCCAGCAGTGTGCCCAGGTGGCCAAGAAGGCCAATGGCATCCTGGCCTGGATCAGGAGCAGTGTGGCCAGCAGGACCAGGGCAGTTCTTCTGCCCCTGTACTCAGCACTGGTTAGGCCACACCTTGAGTGCTGTGTNCGAAGAGAAAATACTGACAATTCTCAGGCTGAAGCCTGGGGTCCCAGCAGCAAAGATGGCAGGGCTGGCTTTGCAGGGAAGATGCCACCTCTGATCTCTGTGCCCTTGGTCAAATCATTTAGCTGCTGACTGGTGAGGCTCAGCAACTGTGGGATGAGTCAGTGCTGCTCCTGAGAGCAGTGTGCTGGTACCTGCAGCCTACCCTCTGTGCTCCCACAGCCAGCTGTGACATGTGCAAGAGATCTGAAGGGCTGATACCCATCCTGGTGAGGTCAGGCCCAGTGCTCTAGCACGTGGGAATGCTGTGCTTCAGTTTTCCAAGCTAAAGTCAAGGTGTGATGCTCCAACAGCCCTTTTGGGATGTGACCGCAGCTGGAGGCAGATCTACACATTGACCTTTCCCATCCCTGAGCCTCCAGACCAGCCTTGAGCTGGCCTCTGCTAACCAGCACATCTGTGTCCAGAGCTCCATTCAATAAAACACAAGAGCTTGGCTCTGTTCATGTCCCTGAAAGCTACACATGTGCTCAAGCTGCCTGGGGCAAAGCTGTGGCATCACCTGGGGGCTGTACACAAGAAACAAGGCAGCCCTGGCACTGACTCCAAGTATTCAGCCTGGCAGGGAGGGTAAGAGAGGCTGGGAAGGGATGGGAGAGCCCCAGGATACCTTTGTGCCTTTTGCCAGCAGACCTGGCCAAGGGAGAATGGTGACTGTGGAGCTTCCGGCCTTTGACATTCAAGGTTTCCATGGAAGTTGTCTCCCCACCACTGCCCCAGCTGTCCCTGGGGAGCAGGATTAGGGAGGGTTCTGCTTTGTAAACAGGAGCAGGAAGGATATAATGGGTTGAGATGGCTTTTGCCCCTCAAACTGTCTCCATCAGGCTGGGAAGAGTAGAGGGGAAAAGAAGCATCCTCCCTCAGCTAGGAGCTCAGAACAGGATGGGGATTCCAGAGGGGACTTGGCTCCTGGCCCAGTGTTTCACAGCGTCCAATGGTCACAGCCCATAGCCTGGGCTGCATCAAAACCAATGTGGCCACCAGATCAAGGCAGATGATTCTGCTGCTCTGCTCAGCTCTGGCAAGACCCCACCTGGGCTGCTGTGTCCAGCTCTGGAGCCCCCAACATAAGAAGGAACATGGACCTGTCAGGGTGCATCTGGAGGAGGACACAAAACCAAGCTGAAGCACCTCGCCTGTGCAGAAAGGTCTTGTAATGGCAGGAGGAGGAGGAGGAATGGGTTTAAACTGGCAGAGGGGAGATTTAAACTGGATGTTAGGAAGAAGTTCTTTACAGTGAGGGTGGTGAGGCACTGGCACAGGTTGCCCAGGGAAGTTGTGGAGCACGGAATCACAGAATGTGATCTTTGATCATGTTCTGTGATTCTGTGCTCCACAACCTCCCTGGAGGTGTTCAAGGCCAGGTTGGATGAGGCCTCGAGTGACCTGTTCTAGTGGGAGGTGTCCCTGCCTATGGCAGGGGGTTGGAACTGGATGAGCTTTGAGGTTACTTCCAACCTAAACCATTCTATGATTCTACGAAAGTTGGGGCTGTTCAGCCTGGAGAAGTGAAGCCTCCAGGGAGACCTTATTGCAGCCCTGCAGTATGTAAAGGAGGTCTCCAAGAAAGATGGGGACAGACTTCTTAGGAGAGCCTGTTGTGGCAGGAGATGATGGTTGAAAGTTAAAACAGGAGATTTAGATATACTGAGGGTGGTTAAACACTGGCCCACGTTGCCCAGAGAGGTAGCAGATGCCTCATCCCTGGAAACATTCCAGGTCAGGTTGTTTGAGGCTCTGAGCAACCTGATCTAGTTAAAAATCATAGTATCATTGAATCAACCAGGTTGGAAGAGACCATCCAGTTCCCCATCCAGTCTTTGTTTGAACACCACCAATAAAGATGTGCCTGCTCACCGCAGGAGGGTTGGACCAGATGCCCTTGAAGCTGCCTTCCAACGCAAAGCACTCTGTCCAAATGCCCTTAAAGCCAGCCCAAAGCACTCTGTGGTTCTGTAACTCAGCCTGGGACACCCTCAGGACTCTGATTTGTTTTGCAGCCCCAGCAGGAGCAGGCTGTTAATCGCCTAACCCCGCGGTGAAGGCATTTCACCGCCGCGCAAAGCAAGCAGCCCTGCGAATGCCTGCGTATCCACACAGGGCGAGCAAACAAACAGGGTGGGCAAAGATCTCACCTGGAACGACAAATACTGGGGGAAACTTCAAAAAGCTCAGCCTGGGGGCCCCCAGCTCACAGATCCACCAGCCCCAGCGTGGAATGCAGGTGCTGCGGCTGGAGCCAGTGCTTGCAGTAATGCAATGAACTTTTCTCCTCCAGTTAAAGTTTTACTCCTCTGGAGGAGGCCAGTGCAAAGATTAGTGGTCTTACACGGGCTTGTTTTTTTGGTCTCTTCCTCTGTAGAAAGTACATTCTGTGCGCACGCGAAGCCTGGCTGACTGAGAGCATCATCCAACTTGGCTGATGACCCATCAGAGGCTTATCTGGAAGGGAAAGGCATTAATAAGCGTTAATCACCCTCTGAGCTGATTCAGACTTTGGCATGCCAGCTGTGGGTGCCACCATTGACTCTGGCCCCCTGTCTCCTCTCGCTGACGAAATCAAGGACAACATAAGCCGAGCAGGACCAGCTCCTGCAGGTGTGCAAAGTTCAGGAGTCGCAAGCAAGTCCAGCCAAAGGGCTGCGACATTTGGCAGCATCAGTGGTGCCTGACAGCACCGCCAATATTTGCCAGTATCAGCACTATCTGGCGGTGCAGCACCGCGCCGGTGATGCTACAAGGCTCAGCGGTCACACCGCTGCGGGCTCCAAAGCAGAACCAGACATTATTGCCATTTCTGGGTAACCTGACTGTGCTGTATCTCCAGACGTACACTCTGCCATCTCCTCTGACTGCTCAGGATGTAGAGAATCAGAGAAGTGCTTCGGCTGGAGAAGATCTTTCAGACCACCAAGTCCAACCACAGCGCAGAGGTGTGCACTGGCATTACACCTTGGTGTTGAGAGGACTGTGTGCATGCAGCTATGTGCATGGATGCAGAGAGAGGAGCTTCCTGCATCTCTATTTACCTGTGTTTGTCTCAGTGTGTTATAGGCACACACAAATATATTTTAAAGCAGGTGCTGAGTGCTGTCTAACTAAAACACTCTTAGTCATTTTTCCACCTGCTTTGCTACCTCTGCTAGAAAGGTTTCTTCTTGCTCATTCAGCAGGAGGGCTGTCACACAGCAGAAAAACCCTGCAGAGAAACTAAAAAATGTGCTGAACACCTCAAAATAGGCTGTAGCATCTTCCCTAGCATGTCACACTGCAGATTGGTCAATGGAGGGACAGCCCCAAACTAGCCTTTCAGCCTGGATCATTTGAATTTCTCTGGTCCCCTCTGTGCCTTTGCAGGTCTCCCATCGCTCCATTTGTCCCCCCAAATACAGGGATTGGACTGGTGGCTGCCCTAAGCCAAGCTGTGGTCAAACAGCGTGTGAGAGGCTTTGGTTTCTCATTAACTCCAGAGTTGATATAACCCCATCTCTTGGAGCACCAGCCAGTTTTTGCTGCCTCCATCCCAGCCCTGCTCTCCCTTCTTCCCTGCCCAAGCTCCCGCTTCCCTCCACAGCCCAGAACAGTGACTGCTCCTGGCAGGACAGTGGAGAAGCTGCAAGATGGACAAGAGAAACAAAATGCAAGCGGAGAAGGTAACCATGGCTTGGTGGTATTTTTGTACTAGAATTTCTGCAGGAGCCTAGCACTGAGCAGTGGCATTTATTGGGTGCCGAGACTAAAAACAACAAGGAAAAAAAAAAATCCCTTCCCCTAATTAGCTGCTCTTTGATGACTGCACACTGAGCACAGAGACAAAGAGGTCAAGGGATTATTTTTTAAGAGCGCCGGCACCTCACTGGATAATTTTAACTGTGATGGAAGGCATTAAGACTTGAAACAGTACTGCTGAAAAACACCATTTTGGTCATTTTTTGCCTACCTATTCTGCACCTGCTCCGGGCTGGGTCTGGGGCAGTGAATGCTGCTGCTGTACCAGGCAGAGCTCCTGCTCCCAGGGAGCACCGAGGTGAGGATGGGCAGCGCAGCAGGGACAGCCCCAGCACAGATTGCTCTTGGTGCGGCAACGCTGCTCTGCCCTGGGAGTCTGATCCTACTTATCCTCAGAGACTTCTCCCTTGGAGCCAGCTAAAGCACCGGAGCTGCTGCAGCAGCAGCAGCCCTGGGTAGGGGACAGAGCTAGGGTGCAGCCCCCCCCAGCTTTGGGCAGGGCTAGAACGGCAGGCTGAGGCTGTTCTCTGCTTCCTCCCCCAGCACCTCACGGGAACGCTGATCCTTTCCGTCTTCACTGCAGTGTTGGGCTTCTTCCAGTATGGCTACAGCCTGGGAGTCATTAATGCCCCCCAAAAGGTAAGCAGAGTCCTCTGGAGCCGTGCACAGGCAAGGGACAAGGACTTCAGGGCAGCCAAGGCTGGTTTGTCCCTCGCAGAAGCCCTCTGAAGGGCTCTGTCCCTTCCCCAGGTGCTATCTCTCACAATACAAATCCCCCACGCTAAGGCAGTGGTGAGAGAAAAGAGCAGGGACCCCCCACTGCCACCCCTCAGCGAAAGGAGCAGGGCTCTGCATGTCCTGGTGCTGTCCCCAGCACAGTCCCTGTGCCCAGACCAAGGGATGGCACCTTGACACAGGTGCCAAATTCAGGCACTGTCCTCACCCCATACCCAGGGGGTGGTGTCGGGCATGGGGGATGCTCTGTGCCTGCCCTTATTGTCACTGTCTTCTGGGAGTCCAAGTGCTGGGGAGCTGTTTGGGACCCAGATTTCACCCTTGCAGAGCCTATGATGAGAAGTTTATCTTGGGGCAACAGAGGGGCTGGGGGTGGTTATAAATGGGAGCTGGTGGCAGTTTTCCTCTCTGCCCAACACAGGTGATTGAAGCTCACTATGCACGTGTGCTGGGCATCAGCCCCCTGGACAGATATGCCCTAAATGCCTCTGAGGAGGGCAGCACCAGCCCCCTCCCTGACACGGGGCCGTGGCTGGGCACCGAAGGCACCCTCGCACCCCCGGACGACAGCGCCGAGGACCTCGCCGCCTCCTCACACGTCCTCACCATGTACTGGTCCCTCTCCGTCTCCGTCTTTGCCATCGGGGGCATGGTCTCCTCCTTCACCGTGGGGTGGATCGGCGACCGGCTGGGCAGGTGAGAGGACCTCCTGTGTTGTCACTGGCATGCCACAGCCCAAGCCTTTCATGCCACAGCCCAAGCCTTTTCGCTTGTTTTTTTGTTTGTTTGTTTTTT
>WBNM01042027.1:94349-141735 GCA_013399055.1 Ramphastos sulfuratus
AAAAAAAAAAAAAACAAACCAACCCCCAACCCAACCCTCAAATCTCCAAACCACCATTCCAGCCATCATAGAGAGCTGGCTTATTAAAACCCCCAATTATAAATCAGAGGCTTTATTGCAACTTTTAGCACTTCAGACAAGCAGCTGATGAGCAGCCTTGATTAACTTCCAAACCATCCCCCCACACACACCTTTTCTTTCCATTCCAAAAGGGAGAGGAATAGTGTTTGCACAGGATGTATGATACCCTTTTAGCTGCTCTGATTGCACCCCTGCCCGATAGTTTTTGGTGCCTGTGCTCATCATTTTTTTCCCCTGTAGTGCTGATTAAAGTCACTTAATAGCTCTGAGTGTATGTCGTGATGGCTGCTTTGGTGGAGAGAGGTGCCAGGATGAGCTCTGCTGCTGCTGCCTTTGCAGGGTGAAAGCCATGCTGGTGGTGAACATCCTCTCCATTGTTGGGAACCTCCTCATGGGGCTGTCGAAATTTGGGCCATCTCACATACTCATCATCGCCGGCAGAGCAGTCACAGGGCTCTACTGTGGTAAGTCCAGGCAGGGTCAGGCACTGCAAACCAGCCCCGTGGGGAGTTCTGGGTGCTCCAGGGCTGCAGCTTATTGTTTCCTATAGTTTTTGGGATCATTATTTTTTAGTTCAGTAGGGGTCTTACAGGTGGAGGTTTCCCTCTTCTCCTTCTGTAGTTCTACCCTGCCGTGCTGAGACCACACCTGGAGTACTGTGTCCAGTTTTAGGCTCCCCAGTTCAAGAGAGACAGGGATCTGAGAGAGAGTCCAACAGAGAGCCACGAGGATGACTGAGGGACTTGAGCATCTCCCCTATGAAGAGAGACTGAGAGCCCTGGGGCTGGTTAGTCTGAAGAAGAGAAGACTGAGAGGGGATCTGATCAATGTCTATAAGTATCCGGAGGGTGGATGTCAAGTGGATGGGGCCATCTCTTTTTGTTGGTGTGCAGTAGTAAGACAAGGAACAATGGATGCAAACTTGAACATTGAAGGTTTCACCTCAACATGAGGAGAAACTTCTTTACCATGAGAGTGACAGAGCACTGGAACAGGCTGCCCAGAGAGGTTGTGGAGTTTCCTGCTCTGGAGACTTTCAAAACCCTTATGGATGCATTCCTGTGTGGACTACCCCAAGTGACCCTGCTTTGGCAGGGAGGTTGGACTCATTGATCTCTGGAGGTCACTTCCAAACTCTACCATTCTGTAATTCTGTGACTCTTGATCCAGGATCTTCCCTAGAAGCATTTGGGTTGGCTCTACCATGAAATCAGTTTATGTATCCTAGAAAGGAGGGAGTCCTTCCTCAGTATCTCAAGGCTCTGACTCTGGTGGCTGTTGGAACATTATGTCATTAGCCAAGCTGTGTAACAGGTTCCCCAGACTATCAAGCAGATAGTAGAGGAGCACTGTACAGCTTGAGGATAAGATAGTGGGCAAGCAACGTGGAATTAGGTGATAATTAGCTTAGGAGAACAGCTCATTATCACTCTTACTGGTACATGAGCACAATGCTCTGCTCTGAGGGTTCAAGGCAAGTTTTAAGAAAGCTCTTTGCTCCGTAATAACTTCTCCCAGAGGATGATCTCTGCTCCATGCTTGGATGTGTGTGTGTGTTCCAAGTGCAAAGGCTTCCCAGCTTAGGGCTCCACACCCAGGGATATCTCAGCGCCTTTGCTGAGTGTAAGTGGTTCCCAGACAGGCACAAGGGGCTTTGTGGGATGCAGCACAGGGGCTCCATCCTCCTTGCCCATTTGGGAAGCAATTTCTGCTGGTTGCCAAGATGTGACCTAGAAAAGGTGAGACCTGCCTGTGCTTGGTGCAGGGCTCTCCTCCGGACTCGTGCCCATGTACGTGAGTGAGGTCTCTCCCACGGCCCTCCGCGGAGCGCTGGGGACGTTGCACCAGCTCGCTATCGTCACAGGTATCCTCATCAGCCAGGTAAGCAGGAAAGTGCATGGCTCCAGACTGAGTATTTCAGAGATCAGAGATACTCCAGTGATATGCTGGGGCGTCACTCCCCATGCCACCCCAAAACTGAAGAGGAGTCCAAAGTCATCTGCTCTGATAGGCTTAAACTCCCACCTTGAATCAGAGGTGTCTTACAAAGATGACTTCTCAAGAAATAAAAAGTCCCTCTGCAAACAATTTGTCTCCTCCCCGGTCAAGCTTTTGTAAACATCTCCTCTGAGAGAGACTGAATCCTAACATAAGATCCTGATACTCAGGTGCTCAAAAATGGCTTAATCAGATTATCAGGGAGCTCAATGTCCATGCCAGCACTGCCTACCCTGGCAGGAGTCCCAGCTGCGCGACAGGCTGGCACATACATGTACCAAGAGCCAACACATCCAGAAAAACTTAACCACAAAATTCATCAACTGATTTAGCCAAAGACCATGGATAGACCCTGGGGGGTGGGGGGGAAAGCTCATAAGGAAGGTCCTGCTGGTCTCACAAGCTGTGGGAATGCAAAAAAAATGTGCTTTGGAGAGGGTTGTTCCACAGCACCTGTAAGCCAAAGTCTTGCTCGTGGCATTTTGCACCGTCTGTTCATTCCCTCTTTGTAAGTGTGCATCATAACTACAGAAATCAACTGGACTGGGAATTGGTGTTTGCTTCTGGTTTTCCTCCAGGCTGTCACTTTGAAATGATATCCTGGTCAGTTCCTTTCTTTTCCTAGGGTCCAAAATGACCCATTCACACATACTTCACTTATTCCAGGTCCTTGGACTAGACTTTCTTCTGGGCAACGATGAGATGTGGCCCCTGCTCCTGGGTCTGTCTGGTGTGGCTGCCCTCCTGCAGTTCTTCCTGCTCCTGTTGTGCCCTGAGAGCCCTCGATACCTTTACATCAAACTGGGGAAGGTGGAGGAAGCCAAAAAAAGTAAGACACACATTCTGGGCTCCTCTGGAGTTGTTTTTACACTGTACATTGTGCTAAAGACGGAAGAGAAAGCCTGGCTGGCGGCTCATACGTGTAGCTGGCTATAGCTGCTCCATTCCACACAGTACATTTGCAGGTGGGATTTTGGACACCTGCATGTAGTAACTGACTAAGGCTTCTGTGTCGCTGTGGGTGGTGTGAGCCTCAGCATGTCACTCCTTTCCATCACAGAGCTCACATCTAGCAGATGCCACCCCCAAACCCCTCATTCAGCTGGAAGGGATTTCAACTAGGTGTAAAATTGACATCTTCTGGTGAACAGCTGATGTCTCTTTGCTATTTGCAACTACACAGCAAATCCACAGCGGTTACTGCAACCACTTATGCATCTTCCAGTGTGGTTCCACCACGCATGCAAGCAGAAAGAGCAGTCAATCATTGGACACAGCTGAAATTAAGGAGCTCTGAGGTGCTGAAGTATAAATTACCTCTGGACCAGAAACCATTTAGACATATTTGCATGAGACACATTTACAGAGGGACAGAGCTTGAGTGTGGCTTCTCAGAGCTTTCACAGATCTAATGTGCTGCTGCCCCTTGCCAAGCAGATACACTGTGGGGACTTAGTGTGCCACGGGAGTCCTCAGAGCAAGAGGACACTACTGTCCACATGGTTGGCTTCCCCTGCCTTTTGGCTAGAGGGATTCTTGTCCTTAGTCCACTCCTTATCTACCACTGAAAATAAAACTTCAGTCTTCTTCTGCTTAAGGTTTGAAAAGGCTCAGAGGAAACTGCGACCCAATGAAAGAGATTGCTGAGATGGAAAAGGAAAAGCAGGAAGCTGCCAGTGAGAAGAAAGTCTCCATAAAGCAGCTTTTCACCTCTTCAAAGTACAGGCAGGCTGTCATAGTGGCTCTGATGGTGCAGATATCTCAGCAGTTCTCAGGAATCAATGCGGTGAGTCTCCCAAAAACACTGCCCTGTAGAAATCCACACTGAGCAGGAAAAGGCAGTGCTGGCTCTGCCCAAGCCATGCAGGGGTGAAGAAAAAGCTTCCCTGTGGCTTCAGTAGGTTTTGCGGCGACCATCACCAGTGTCGAAGGTAGACCTCACTGTCAAGCCAGGATGTGGGAGGACAGGAGGGCAGGTGGGTGTGAGGGAGTTCAGCATGAAACCAGGTGGCAAGGCAGAGCTGCACTGAGCTCTCCTGTGATCCTCCTCATACCTGAGTTCATTGGCAGTGTGCTCTCTGTAATGACCACCTGCTCACCCCAGGAACCACATAGTCACTGTTTTCCAGCTATTTTTAGCTAAACAGCTTTTGCAACACCTCCTGGGATACCAGAAATCACCATTCTACACCTAGGAGCATGGAGCCTCCTTCTCAAACCCAGCTAAGACTCACATTTTGGAATTCTGGTGGCAACTTTACAAAGGGTGAGACACTATCTCACAAGCTTTCAAAACTCTAAGAACACTTCCACATCAAGCGGCGTAGCGGCATGCAGGGGTGCCCAGTCTCAAGGGGCTGAGCTGGGGCTGAACACCCCACAGAGCTAAGCTGCCTTGGTTTGAGGCCATTCCCAGTCTCATCCACCAGCCACAGGGCCAGCCACCCACCTGCCTCCCACCCTTATCTTCCACCACCTGGGAATCATCTTCTTCTTGGAGAAAGGGAGAAAAAGGAGCCATTCCAATGTAGTGAGAATCATTCTAAAAGGTATTTGTCTCCAGTGCTCAGTGCTGGTGATCTGGCTCCCAAGTTTAAACATGGGACTGTGTGGCAGAAAACAGCTTTAAATGTGCAAATAGAGCAGCTCAGGAGGAGAATTTCAACGGGAATTTTGAACTCCCTCAGGCTCCTTTGACAGTTTCAGCTGTAATTATTATAACAAGCCATTAGAAGTGGAAAAACTAATCACAATTGAATTACTTCACGTCTCAGCCAAGCAAGCACAACTCTTCCCTCAAGAGAACAAAAAGTTTCACCAGCCCTGTTGCCTAATCCTTCATCCTAATGTATTTTGATAGATCTTTTACTACTCCACAAACATTTTCGAGAGAGCTGGGGTCGACCAACCAGTTTACGCAACCATTGGCGTTGGAGTGGTGAACACAGTCTTCACTGTTATCTCTGTGAGTAAATACCTCTACTACAAGAACATGTAAGATACAATGTGGTTTTGAAACATGATTTTATCCTGCAGTTGGGGTTGGCATTTGCAGTTTTGCAGACCTGACCCCTGTGCACCTTACAGGAAAAATCATTCCCTGGCCAAGTCTTGTTTAAAAAAAAAACAAAAGACCCCAAGTCTTGAGACACAGGTGGCGGCTGCCAAGCTGGATGTCCTATGAGTGAGAACTGCAGCAGCTTTGGGAGCTCAGCTTTTCTCCCCCTACCAAGTAGAAGTTGCCTATTGAGACTCAAATTCTGCAGGTGGAGCAGGTAGGGGGTTGGGGTCGTAATGGGGAAGGCAGCAGCTCACAATCTCTCTCTTAGCTGTTATCTTTCCGATGGTTTTCTGGAAATCATAGAATCACAGAATTGTCAGGGCTGGAAGGGACCCCCCTACCATAGGCAAGGACACTTCACACTAGATCAGGTTGCTCAGAGCCCCATCCAGCCTGGCCTTAAACAGCTCCAGGGATGGGGCTTCCACCCTGGGCAACCTGTTCCAGTGTCTCACCACTCTCATGGTGAAGAACTTCTTCCTAACATCCAGTCTGAATCTACTCATTTCTAGATTTGCTCCATTTCCCCCAGTCCTATCACTACCTTACATCCTAAACAGTCCCTCCCCAGCTTTCCTGTTGGCCCCCTTCAGATACTGGAAAGCCACAATAAGGTCTCCTCAGAGCCTTCTCTTCTCCAGACTGAAGAGCCTCAACTCTCTCAGTCTGTCTCCATAGGAGAGGAGCTCCAGCCCTTCTGTACGCATATAGCACCTGCACCAGTGACAGCCAAAGGCTGTTCCACGCTAGTAAAAGCAACCCAGCACCTCTCCTCGTGGTGTCAGTGCAGAGCTCAGTGGCAATAAAAGGTTGGTTCCCTTCCTTTGCCTCTCTCCTGAGAGCACAAACACAAGTCCTATTAGCAGGCAATTATTTTTTTAATGTGTCATTAACAGAAGATCAGGAAATGCCAAGCACATTCCCATCACATCTCTAGAGGGATTTAAGGACTGTCTGCAAGGTAGAAATATACAGCTCCAAGAGATCTTTGTCCAGGAGGTCTTGGGGTGAACCTGCTGCTGAGGAAGTCCATCACAGGTCTCATACAGAGGAGAACACATGACATTTACTGTCAAAAGAGGCATGGAGGCGTGCAGTTGGAAGAGGTCTTTCTCAGGCTTGAAGAGTCTCCTGCAGTTTGATCTCCACTCTGGGGCTGTGCTGCTTGCAGCCCAGACCATTTGCTCTTTGCTTATTTTGGCCATAAGCACTTAAAAATTACCTACTTCTGTCAATAAATGACAGACCCTGATCAAAAGGCAGCAGCACTGACAGGCAGATGGACCTTGGCAAGGGGAGAAGGGAGCACAGAGGCCTGCCCTGTGCAACTGCCTGGGTTGGCAGGATGAACTGCCTCCAGCAAGAGATGGTCTCTTGGAAGCATAAATTCCTTGCTGTAATGACAGCAAAAGCTGTTCCTATAGCCAAAGGTGTCCCACCAAGCAGAGGGGGAAGGAGCAGGCAGCCTCCAAAGTTCATGCACAGTGTCTGAGGGCAGACTAGATGTGTTGTCCTCTGGAGTTACCTACCTCCCCCCACTGGGCAGAATGACTGGTACAGAGAGACGTTGAAAGCTGGGTGAGATGACTGGAGTCTACCAAGAGGAGTGTAGAAGGAACAAGCTAGACCTCATGGCTGTCAAAGAAGTAAAAGGAATCTGGAAACAATTGGAAGAAAAATCCTGACTCCAGGTGCTACACAACTGTCCCTGTCCTAGGACAAGTAAGATGCAGTGACCTGTGGATGTGACTTGAATCATGCTACATTTTGAAGGCTGCTTCCAAACTAATGCAGACTTGCTATGTTTAGTCTTCTTGAAAAACAAAAACAGAGAGAGGAAAATGTCCATAGTCAGCAATGCATTCACAGGAGCAGTGGGAATGCCTGGGAGCCTGGCAGTGCATGAGTCCTGAGTATATGAGGTCTTTCCTTGCCCTTGACAGGGTGGCTGCTCAGCCTGGTTCCCCAGCAGCTGCTGGCAGAGCTTCTCACACTTGGAAACCACAAGAGCTAGAAGAGCAGGAGTGTGTTTTGTTAGTGGTAACAGGTTGCTCACTGCTACTGCACCTGATTGAAGCTCCTGAGAGCAGCAGTGTTGGAAACTGAGTTGCTGCACCTATTTCCACAGGTCTTTCTGGTGGAGAAGGCAGGCAGGCGATCCCTGTTCATGGCTGGCTTGATGGGGATGTTGATAAGCGCTGTGGCCATGACGGTTGGACTTGTGCTCCTGGTAAGGATTTCTCTCCATCTTTTCTCCATGACTTGAAAAACACCCTTTAAAGTGAATGTTCTGCATTTTCATCTCAAAGAAGTTCAGAAAACATTTATTCTTAGAAAGGACAGTTCAAAGTGGCCATAGCTGGAGCTGTCTCTGGTTACAGCAGTGCCTGGGGACATTATGCTCTTTTGGCCCCTGAGATACCCCAATGCTGCTAGAAAGGACATGTATCCCCCACACCCTCCCTAAGCCCACCAACAAACTCAGTTCCTTAGCAACTGTGCTATTCTCATGGCTTAATCCCATGCCTGCTAAGAAAACTCAGAGCATGCGTCCATGAGCCCTAAACCCTCAACTTGAATCTCCCTGGCTTGCTGCAGGGATACTAGACTAGCATTTGTCACTGAAAAAGAAAGGGACAAACTATCCCTTCTGACACCCAGGAGAAGGGGCACGCCGTGAGACATGGGGCAGAACAGGCAGAGGATGCAGAATCACAGAATGCTCTGGGCTGGAAGGGACCTCCAAAGGTCATCTAGTTCAATCCCCTCTGCAGTCAGCAGGGGCACCCTCAACTAGATCAGCTCACTCAGAACCCTGTCAAGCCTCATCCTGAACATCTCCAGGGATGGGGCCCCAACCACCTCCCCAGGCAACCTGTTCCAGTGTTCCACTACCCTCATGGTAAAGAACTTGTTCCTAACATCCAATCTGAATCTACTTCTTTCTAGTTTGAAACCACTGCCCCTCATTCTACCACTACATGCCTTTGTAAACAGTCTGTAGCTGGACCTCATCAAATTCAGCCCAAACTATTGGTGCAAACCCCTGTCAAAATGTAAAACCAATTAAGGGGGGGGGGCATCCTTCACTGGACACTTTGGTCATTAACAGCAGCACCATTGTGCCTCTTCCTGGCCATGCCGCAGGCAAGGAGAGGGCTCAAAGGTACAGCTGAGCTGATAGTTGTGAGCTCCCAAACCCCTCTGCAGGAGGCAATGCTGGCACCACACACCCTGCCAACACCCAGCACAAGAGTTTGGAGCTCTATTCGTGTCCAGACCCCACTTGCTTGAACAAACTTCTGGAAAGATGCCTAATTGAAGTAACAATGATCATCAATGAGAGCTGTGCTGGGACCGTAACGGTGAGTGCACCCTCTTGCAGAGCCAGTTTGCCTGGATGAGCTACGTCAGCATGGTCGCCATCTTCCTCTTCGTCATCTTCTTTGAAGTGGGGCCAGGGCCCATCCCCTGGTTTATCGTGGCCGAGCTGTTCAGCCAAGGCCCGCGCCCTGCCGCCATTGCCGTCGCCGGCTTCTGCAACTGGGCCTGCAACTTCATCGTGGGAATGTGCTTCCAGTACATAGCGGTAAGCAGCTCCTCTGAAACCAAATGGCAGCCCACTGGGACATGCATGTGCCTCACAGACCTCCATCTCCAGGCCTTGCTGGGCACCTCAGACACCTGGGGTAGGAATCATAGAATAATACAACGGTCTGGGTTGGAAGGGACCTTCAAAGGTCATCCAGTCCAACACCCCCTCCCACCCTGCAGTCAGCAGGAACATCCTCAACTAGACCAGGTTGCCTGGAGCCCTGTTGAGCCTCACTTCAAATATCTCCAGGGGTGGAGCCCCAACCACTTCCCTGGACAACCTGTTCCAGTGTTCCACTTCCTTCATAGTAAAGAATCTGTTCCTAACACCCGATCTAAATCTGCTCTTCTCTAGTTTGAAGCCATTGCCCTCATCCTGTCACTGCAGACCTTTGTAAACAGTCTCTCTCTCCATCCTTCTTGTAGTCCCCTTCAGGCACCGGACTACTGCTATTAGGTCTCCCCACAGCTTCCTCCAGGCTGAACAACCCCAGCTCTCTCAACCTGTTCTCATAGCAGAGGTGCTCCAACCCCTGATCATTTTAGTGGCCTTCCTCTGGACCTGCTCCATCAGGTCCATGTCTTTCCTATACCGAGGGCTCCAGACCTGGAAGGTGAAGTCAGCCCTGCAGTGCTGATGTCCCCTGTTGTCACTTCTCCTGCTGCAGGATCTGTGTGGGCCATACGTCTTTGCGATCTTCGCAGCTCTGCTTCTGGTCTTCTTCTTGTTTGCATACTTCAAAGTCCCGGAGACAAAAGGGAAGTCCTTTGAGGAGATCGCAGCTGTGTTCCGCCGCAAGAAGCTCCCAGCCAAAACCATGACTGAGCTGGAAGACCTGCGACGCAGTGAGCAGGCATAGACATCACCACTCACCCAGGAAGGAGGGGCTGAGCCAGAAGAATGTTGGGCAAAAGTCTCATTTCACTAAAACATTACAGCTGGCAGACCAGGAGGACACATCCATCAGATGCCTTCTGGCTGCTGCAACTCACACCTCTGAGCCACAGGTGCTAACCTGGTGGTTCAGTCTGAAACACTCAGCACAAGTGAGCTGTGGGAAGAGCCAGGGGAAGGATGGGAGGAATGCTTTATGCCTGTTCCATGCCCTGCTGCAGGAGCCTGATAGCACAATCATCTTAACTATCTAGCAAAGCAGAGTCATCACTCATCTGGAACGAAGGAAAAAGGGATCAGCTGATGCTGTAGCTTCATGTCTTCACCTTTGTGTCCCATGCTTGCTGCTTCCTTTTGCTGAGTGATCTGATGCTCAAGAAACCAGCTGCTAGCACAGTTGTGCCAACAGCACATAGCACTGATAACCCAAGGAAGGAAAGGAAGGAGAACAGACTGGACAAACTCCTCCTTACTCTTGCTTGTGCAGAGGGAGGTGGATCACTTGGGATGTGCCTCACTTGCTTTGCTATGCATACATTATGGAAATGCTGTCCAATCTCACAAGGATTTCTCAAGTCACATTTTTAGCAGAACCTCAGGAACTGTGACTGGGCTGATGTGCATTTTTTTCTCTTTTGTTTCAGCCAGGATATTTGCCTCCTCCTTCCTCCTGGGAAGCCTCTCCTCTCTCCCATATCCCTGCTGCAGCACAAGAGACAGCACATCATTGACCACACAACGGGCCTGAGCATTCCTGGCCCTCAGGGCAGGAGACTTAAGTCCTGTGGTGTGATCATCACCAAGCTTGCTCCTTCCCCATCCTTCTTTTTGTACAGTGCTCAGACCCACAAGCTCTAGGTTCAGCTGAGGCCTGGGCCCTCCATACCACAGCAATTCATAATAACCCAAAGGGGCACTGGGTTAACCAGAAGGTGCCCCACCGATCCAACTCCCACTCTGCACCACTTACAGGTTTGCTGGCTGGATGTGTTTCAGCCAAGATCAGGAAGTCTGACCTGGATCAGGAAGCCTAATCCTGCAAGCAGGAGGCTGTGTTGGTCCTATAGCCTTGTTCGTGCTTGTTCTGCTTCATTATGAGGTACTTTTATGTGACAAAATCAATCTGCAAAGATTTTTATTTTTTTTCCCTGGGGAGGGGGAGATATGTTGAAATTATTGTAAAATCCTGCTTGTTTTTTAATATTTTTATGTTCCTTGTTGTGATAGCAGGCTACTTTCTAGCAACTTGCTCAGGATAGAAGCCCATTATTTATTTAGAGATGAAAGCCCAGCATTGCTAGGTCACAGTGAGCTCATCGTGGCTGCCAGGGAAGCAGTGACCATAATGTAACAGAGGATGAAACACAACAAAAAGCATGAGAATACACAGGCCAAGGAGGGTCATAGTTTGCTGCTGTTGGGTTGTTTATACTCTTTTCCATGTGCCTGGACTTCTTTCCTTTGTAGACTTTACTCTCTTGGTATTAAAACTCTAAAGCAAACTCTGATCCCTTCCAAGTGACTGGAAGTGTACCCACGAGGTTCGCTGGGACAAGTGGCTAGCCCCAGTATGTGCACTGAAGCATTAAGATTGCACCAAAGGCTTTCCTAGAATGATTGCTGGGATTTAACTAGAGGAGAACTGGGTCAGTGCTGTCATGTGCTACAGCAGTGAGGGACCTGGGACTGGCACAGGGTATGCAGGGTGTATGGGAACCGGGGGGCAGGCTACACAGAAAAGAGCAGCAAAGCTCTGGGTCAAACTGTCAGTGTCCTGTCAACAAGTCTCCCCAGGTGAGGTTAGCTGGCTCAGAAGTCCTCCAGGATATCTACAGCAGTTAGTTAAACACTGTAATGGATTGTCTGAATGTAAAAAAACTTGGGGGGATGAGGGAAGAGATGGATTCTTGCTTTCAGCAATGTTATCTATGTCTGTTACATAAAAGTGGCAAAGCACAACATCTACAGCATGTGTTGGCTTGTGCTGTTCTTTTTCCCTCTGCATATTTCAGACATATGTCCAACTCTAGGTGGGAGGTACTTCCCTGGCAGGACATGGTTGCTCCATAGGTGGTAAGTGCCTTTGAAATGGATGGTCCAGAGGTGAGACTGTTGGCTGGAGTTGTGCCAGTGTCTAATCCAGCTGTCCTCACTGCCCACCTCTGCTTCCGCAGACACTGGTGAAGCTTAAACTTGATGCTGAGGCCCCTTTAGACACCACGGGCAGGAGGAGCACTCAGGGAGAGAGTTCAAAGCAGATCTGCCCTTGTTCTGAGGCAGAGCCAGGCTGGCTTTCCTCCAGCAATGGAAGCAAGGGACAGCAGAGGCAGGGTGGCAGGTAGAGTGCTGGCACTGGGGTCCTGGATGTCCCTGCACGGTCGCTGTGATCTTGCCAGTCTGCACAAACAGAACAGCTTGGGCTACGGGCACACAACGGCCTTACAGATGGTTTAACAGGAGACAGGTGTCGGGAACAGCTTCACTAAAATTCTGCTAAGCTTCGTGCTAATGCCCCGGGGGCACTGTCAGCAACTCAGCAGCCAGGGTGTCGTTTATTGAGCAAGAGTGAGCAGCCAGTCTTTGTTGTCCCGTGGGATACCAGGTGAGCGATCAGAGGGGCTGGTCCAGTCCCCGCAGTGCAGCACACGCACCAGCTCCACAAAGCCCAAGCCGCAACACTGCCCACAGCCACCACCCTCAGCTTCCCGGGACATCTGTCTGGGGCTCCAGAGGCACTTAGTAAAATGGCTCTGTGAAAACCTGTCTGTGTGTTTAATCAGCCTTTCTCTCCTCTCTTCATTCCACACCCCTAAGAAGCCCTTGTCTGAGCTGCAGTAAAACCCTGAAGTTTGAAGCAGGCCTCACATGCCAATATAACTCACCCTGAGCTCACTGTGCGCTGAGCTGCAGGTTATGCTTCCTTGCAGCAGCTGCAGTCTGGAAGGGAAGTCAGTCTCACTGATGGACCCTCTCTGACCTTCTTGAGTCATGAGTGGACAACATGCCTTCATGCATTTTACTATTATCATTTATTTCAGTATTTTCCCAGAGATGCTCATTGCAGGATGCTTCAAATCGCTTCTGCTCCTGGCTGCAGTGGGGTGGGCTGCAATCTGGGACAGGAGGTGAAGAGTGCTACTGAAGGCTGCAGCAATCCCTGTCCTCACCAGAATTCTGGGCACCCCAGCTCAAGAAAGACAAAGAACTATTGGAGAGAGTCCAGCACAGGGCCACTAAGATGATTAGGGGACTGGAACATCTATCATAGGAGGAAAGGCTGAGAGAGCTGGGTCTGATTAGCTTGGAAAAGAGGAGGCTGAGTGGGATCTTACTATGCTTCCAAATGTCTAAGGGGTGGGTGGGTGTCAGGAAGATGGGGCCAGACTCTTCTCAGTGGTCCCCCAGTAACAGAACAAAAAACGATGGGCATAAAGTTGAACACAGGAAGTTCCATCTATACATGAGGAGGAACTTCCTTACTTTGAGGGTGGCAGAGCATGGGTACAGGCTGCCCAGAGAGGTGGTGGAATCATCTCTTGAGATTTTCAAGGCCTGCCTGGACGTCTTCCTACATGATCTGCTTTAGGTGATCCTCCTCTGGTGAACCTCTTCAGAGGTCCCTTCCAAGCGCTGCCGTTCTGTGAGTCTGTGTGATTCTGTGGTCTGCTGGACTGAAATATCACCAGTGGGCTTGTACCATGTGTGATGATGCAGACAGAGCAGTTGGCTGAATCTGCAGATATGTTTGCTTCTGTCTTGTCACACCAGGCTGGTAATTAGCACTGTACACTTTATCTGTCCTTGCTACACACCAGGTCCAGCCCAGACTTGTTCTTGGGAGATGCAGCTGGTTGAATCATTATTTTTATCTCTCGGTGTAACAGTTTTACCAAGTTGCTAATCATTAAGAAAATTTAAAAGACTGACTCATACTTATTAGCTAAATGGTTGTTGCACTTTAGTTAAGGTGCGAGATGTGCTCTCCTACCGCGGTTAGCTAATAATGCAATATAATTAATAACCCCTGGGAAAGCATCTTGTCAGCAGGAGCTCAGGCAGTGTTTTCCTACTGTGCTGAGATGACAGCCATTAAGACTTTTCTCTTCTGCCAGACAAATGGATAACGGGATCTGGCTTCCCACTCTCCAGGTGTAATTTTAAAATTAGTTTGACTTCCCTAATCCAATAAACTCAGGACATGTGGCCCCATTAACACTTTCCACACTCATTTATCACAGATTTTTCTGCCTCGCTTCAGCTTGTTGTTTATCACTGAGAAGCACAGCGCTCCACCCCCTCCCCAAGGCAAACAGCTGATGAGGAGGAAGCTGAACCAAGCACTCCACTGGCAGGGGCCACCTCTTTGAGGTACAATGATGCATTTTGTGAGGTGCTCAATGCCCTCATCCTTCAGTGAAATCTGAGCTGAGGTATTACAAGGCAGGACAAGCAGGTCTGGATGCAGCAGCACACAGGACCATGTCAGCACAAGATTTGATTTAAGGAAACTGAGCCTGGGCTCAAGTGCCTCACTACATCCTGAAGCAACCCTGGAAAATGTTATGCAGAGACACAACTGGAATAGCTAAGATGGAAGAGAAGGAAAACTCCTGCCCACCAGCACAGTGACAAATCCTGTCTGTTATCAGCTGTTCTGAAATGTGACAGGTTGTAGACACAACTGCAGAGCCATGGCTTGGGTAGTGCCTTGTGGGCTTTGCCTCCCTGTACTCTGCGCAGGAGAGAATGTGGCTCCTGTGACCATGGCACGTCCTGGGTGGGATATGGCTTTACTAGTGCTGAGACAGCCCCAGGAGGATGGAGTAGCCAGAGTTACTACCTGTTTTCCCTCTTCCTAGTGGGTGATATAGCTTGATGTCCCTGCATTGTCACCACCTGCCTCTGACGTCCAGTGTGTGCCCCAGGGAATTATCCAGGGCAATGCAGACAGCGTGGTGTGGCTGTGTGCAGCCCTCACCCAACCACCTTGTCCAGTTGGGAGGTTCTATGGACCACAGGGCAGGCAGAGGCAGTGCTGCAGTTAGTTTTTAAGCACCCCAGAACATGAATCCCCTAATAACTGTAGGGACCACCCAACATCCCAGAATCCCTTCCTGAAGGCTGATGCAAATGCAAGGTGAGTCACTGGTGCTGCTTTCGATCTTTGTAGGAAGGAACAGGTGAAGGGCAGGATTAAAGCAGTGCCGGGAGCAGAGTGGGGTGCCTATGGCAAGGTGACTGCAGAGGCTCTTTAATCCAGTTCATGCTGTACAGAGTGATTGCAGGCAAGAGCTCAGAGGGCCTGCTGAACATGGCACTGTCCTGTGGAGATAGGGATCATCAGTCTCTAGCCTCTCTCATGTCCCCCTGCTTCAGGCTGTGCCCAGAAGTAAGTGTGAACCCTTACCTCAGCAGTCAGGACACGCTGGTGTGATCCCAGGTAAAACAGCTCAGCAGCTGAAACAGAGACACTTGTTCAGGCTGGAACAGGGCTGTTTACACTGCTTTGTGCATGGCTTGTTAGTTCTAATCTCATGACCTGAACCAAGTCTTGCTGAATGGCTGTCTCTTGGCTAGCATGGAAGGCTTTCCTCCAGCACCCTCTTCTGTCCTCCAGGCACCCACGCCACCACCTTTGGATGTCCCAGGACACAGCTGCCCTCTTTGATGTGCCACAGAGAGGTTTGTCACAGAAAGTGCAGCAGTGAGGTGCAAGACAAGTGGCTGGAGCGTGGAGGAAACCTAAGTTAGGCTGCACCCATGGTGTGACCACCATCTCCTTTGTTCTGGTGGGTACGCTGTAAACAAGGTGGGATGTTTACCCCAGCACTGGCTGAAACCTGTGCTCTTGAGTCTAGGCTTTAATGAGGGCATCATGCACTTCTCCAGAACATGTGAGAACAGACACCACTCAAATCACTTCAAACTTTCCAAGAGTTTTGTAATCCCTGACCACTTCTGCAGTGTAGTTTATAGAAAGACCTGGGAAGGAGAACCAGAGAGGATGTGGATGCCCCATCCATGGAAGTGTTCAAGGCCAGGTAGGTTGGGACTTTGAGCAGCCTGGACAATGGAAGATGTTCCTGCCCACATCAGGGGGGTTGGAATTAGGTAATCTTGAGGTTTCCTTCCAACCCAAACCACTCTGTGATTCAAAGGCTGATAGCATAGTGAGTTTGCTCTAAAGAAAAGGGGGGGGTGTGTGATCCAGCTGTGCCACACAGGAAAGGAAATAGATTTAAATGTGAAAGGCCACAGTATTTATAAATAAAAATCTCTGACATCAAATTGCTGCTGGTGTACAGAAAAGTGAGATGATCACATTAGTACTATCAAGGAACACAGTTTAGAAAATACATGCTGATCCAGGCAAAGGAATGATGCCTGCAAGCAATGACTGATGGAGATGATTTCCAATATTTTATTGAATCTCAAATAAAGGCTGCCTTGAAGTTTTTGTTTTGTGTCTCCGAAGTACACATCATCTACTGCTGCACTCGATTTGGTCCAGAAGATCTCTCAAGTTGTCCAAAATGAATCTGTTAATCGACCGCATTTATAATTGGATCGGTGAGGGCAGGAAAAAAAAAATCAGTAGCTTGCTTCTGCTTGAGTTCAGAGCAGGTGGTAGCTCTCTCACAAGTTATTTTGTGAGAAATATAAAAGCCCTAGAATATGTACAACTGATCATAGGCTTGCAGGTAAACAAAGCCACACTGCACATGCGAAAACATTTAACAATGCTTCAGCCTCTGCTTATCAACTGCCACAGAAGAAAACTGGGCAGTTCCCCAGGGTGAAGCATATCATCTGTAGAGCGGGCTGGGTGAGGCTGCATCCATCAAACCCCCCAGTAACAGAAGACAACCTCCACCTCAGCCTGTTGCAGTATTAAAAGAGGCCTCATGTAAAGGAAAAGCAAACCTATCTCCTTGGGCACATGTGGCACGATTCGGGGTGGATCTACCTAACCACGGGTGGGGCTGCAGGGAAACAGATCACATAGATTAACACAAATAGAATCATACAATCAGTCAGGGTTGGAAGGAACCACAAAGATCATCAAGTTCCAACCCCCCTGCCGTGGGCAGGGACATCTCACCCTAGATCAGGCTGTCTGGAGGCTCATCCAGCCTTAAACATCTCCAGGGGTGGGGCTTCCACCATCTCCCTGTGCCAGGCTCTGACAACCCTCATGCTGAAAAACTTCTTCCTAACATCCAGGCTGAATCTACCCATTTCCAGCTTTGTTCTGTTCCCCCCAGTCCTATCAATACCTGACAGCCTAAAAAGTCCCTCCCCAGCTTTCTTGTAGGCCCCCTTGAGACACTGAAAGGTCACAATAAGGTCACCTCGGAGCCTTCTCTCCAGCCCAACTCTCTCCTCATAGGAGAGGTAAAGCATTCCGTGGTGAATCATTTTTAGATGTGATGATAAAGGTGACTTTGTGTAGCATTAGAACACGAATGGGAAACTCAGGATCTCGAGGCAAAAGGCACAGGACAGCAAACTGCAGCCCGCGGTGCTGGTGGCGAATGCCAGCTCTGAGAGTGCTGCCACACAGCCCACTGAATCCACACTGCAGCTCCACAGACCAGTCTTCAGGTGAATTTGGTCAAACAGCTAAAATTACCGTGTGGCTTCTGACATGGAGACTTCGAACAGAACTAACCCTCTGGCCTCGTTTTGGTTGGTACCTGTCTGGCTTCATTGCCACACAGCAACACAGACGATGGGAGCTGGAGGCTAATGAGGGCTGTGCCATTAGTGCTGCCAGGAACAGGGCAGAGCCCTGCCTCATGTCCTTCACTCAAAACAAGCTTTGCCCTGCTTTCCTGGCAGCTTCGGGCCCTTTTGACTGATTATTGTGCACCAGCCAAACACTTGTTTCTGATTACTCTGAAAGTGGAAACGTTAAATGGACAAATGAGCTTTGTGTTGCCGGTTAAGCACACCTCCTGAGGAATCACCGACTGTGAGCTTGGAAGGGACCTCGAGGATCNCGCAGTGGTCGGGCGCGTGTGCGCGGCGCCGAGTTCCGCCGTGCCCCCGCCCTGCCCGGCCCCGGCCAGCCCGGACTCACCGCCTCTCCTCGCCAGGTAAGAGAGGCCGCGGCGCTGCTCGGGGTCGGTGCTCGGGGTTACTGCGCGGTTGGGCCGTAGCGCTGACGGCACGGGGAAGTGGCGGGGGGAGGAGGAGGTGAGGTTGGGCGATGCCGATACCGGAGAGCGGCGGGGGGCCTCGGCACGTGGCGGCGCTCCGGCCGCCGGGCACGTGTGGCGTAGCGAGGTGGGCTTCGCCCGGCCCGGCCTCCCCGCCTCAGGGCGCCACCATCGCGCTACCCTCGCCGCGGGGAGGTGGTTGTTGTGTGTCGTCGTCGTCCCACCATCCTTCTATGGCCCTTCCCGCCGTGCCCGACGCTCTCGTTTCTCTGCAGCCCCCGCCACCAGCCCCCACCGCCATGGCCGACGAACTCGACTTCACCACGGGCGATGCTGGCGCCTCCTTCACGTACCCCATGCAGTGCTCGGCGCTGCGGAAGAACGGCTTCGTGGTGCTCAAGGGCCGCCCCTGCAAGATCGTGGAGATGTCCACCTCGAAGACGGGCAAGCATGGCCACGCCAAGGTGAGCAGCACCGGGCAGGCTCTGCAAGCCCAGATATGTTGCATGGCCCCGCAGTAGGTTCTCCTGCGGCTCCCGGCCCTCCCAGCAGCATCCCTGCTGCGTGGCTGGCCGGGAGGAAAGAGTGTAGCATTTCATCTGGCAGAGCGTTCTGTATCCAGACGCTGCTTCTCTCGCAGCAGTCTCATGTGTCTCCGTTCCGAGGGTTTCCAGTAATGCAAGACAGGAAAGATTCAAGACACGGAGGTGTTGTGTTTTGTTTTGTTTTGTTTTGTTTTTCCTCTCCGAACTTGTTAAAAAGTTCTAACGCTGACAGCGATACGAACGTGTAGTGGGGGTAGGGTAAGTTNAACAGGGCAGAGCCCTGCCTCATGTCCTTCACTCAAAACAAGCTTTGCCCTGCTTTCCTGGCAGCTTCGGGCCCTTTTGACTGATTATTGTGCACCAGCCAAACACTTGTTTCTGATTACTCTGAAAGTGGAAACGTTAAATGGACAAATGAGCTTTGTGTTGCCGGTTAAGCACACCTCCTGAGGAATCACCGACTGTGAGCTTGGAAGGGACCTCGAGGATCCTGACACCCAACCTTTCTGGGGAAAGCCAGCGTCTAGATAAGATACCAGGAAGGAATGAGGTTAAGCCTTATCTCGCCAGGCTTTGGAAACGCCCTTTTCTTCTCTAGCTCTTTCAAAACCTAAGCCGCGTCGCCCGGAAGCCACCTGACCGCCCTGCATGAGAAGCCTCATACACGCCTCAGCCCCAAAATGGCGGCGCGAGTGAGCTCAGGAACAGACGCGCGGCGCCGCCTGGCGGCTCAGGGCCTCACCGCGCCTTGAGACTCGATAGCAATGGCGCCGGCGCCAGCTATTGCCTCGGTAGCGATGGCGCCGGCGCCACGCGATTGGCGTGCGGGCGCTCTGACCCCAGCCGCGCTTCGTAGGCGCCGGCGAGAGGCGGGACGAGCTCGCTGAGGGCTGGGGGGCGAAGGCGGGAAGCGCCCCCGGCACGTGGTCAGGCGGAGGGGCGGAGGGGGCGCGGGGGCCGGCCCCGCCCCGTCGGAGGCCGGCAGGNGAAGAACGGCTTCGTGGTGCTCAAGGGCCGCCCCTGCAAGATCGTGGAGATGTCCACCTCGAAGACGGGCAAGCATGGCCACGCCAAGGTGAGCAGCCCCGGGCAGGCTCTGCAAGCCCAGATATGTTGCATGGCCCCGCAGTAGGTTCTCCTGCGGCTCCCGGCCCTCCCAGCAGCATCCCTGCTGCGTGGCTGGCCGGGAGGAAAGAGTGTAGCATTTCATCTGGCAGAGCGTTCTGTATCCAGACGCTGCTTCTCTCGCAGCAGTCTCATGTGTCTCCGTTCCGAGGGTTTCCAGTAATGCAAGACAGGAAAGATTCAAGACACGGAGGTGTTGTGTTTTGTTTTGTTTTGTTTTGTTTTTCCTCTCCGAACTTGTTAAAAAGTTCTAACGCTGACAGCGATACGAACGTGTAGTGGGGGTAGGGTAAGTTCTGGAAGGGGGGCTGATGAAATCACTAGGGCGTGGTTGGAGTGTGCTCTTGCTACCCACCAGAGCACTCCTCTGCCTGCCCGTGCTACCGTACTTTCACTATTGCAGCGCTCGACTTCAGTGCTTACTAGAAGTGCCTGTGTTGTTATGTAATCCAGAAGTGCTCAGCAGACAAGCCTTACCTCTGTGGGCCTGCTCTGGCCCTGTTTTGCTGGCTTGCCTTGCTACTGCTTTCCTGTCTTCAGCTCCGACTGAAGAGTACCCTCCCCCTCCCATGTCTCAGCAGGGACATTCTTAGGCTGCTGTCTGAGGCTACAGGCCTGCTGCCTGAGCAGTTGGCTTATGCAGCTGTCCAGAGCTTGGAGCAAGGCTAAGGACCCCCTTCATATATTTAACAGCACTTTGTTTTGCAAGCTGGAACACCTCTCCTATGAGAAAAGGCTGAGAGTTGGGGTTATTCAGCCTGGAGAAGAAAAGGCTTCAGGGAGACCTAATTAGAGGCCTTTCAGTACTTAGAGGGAATCTGTAAGAAAGATGTGGGACAGACTTCATTCTGTTTCAGTATGCCCTACTAAAAAGGGCAGTGGTTTTAAACTGTAAGAGGGGGGATTCAGATTAGATAGAAGAATATTTTTTTACAGTGGGTGGTGAAACACTGGCCCAGGTTGCCCAGAAAGGTGATAGAAGTCCCATCCCTGGAACCCAACCCAGGTCAGATTGTTAGGGACTCTGAGCAACCTGATCTAGTTGAAGATGTCCCTGTTCACTGCAGCAGGTTTGGAGTAGATGACCTTTAAAGGGCACTTCAAACACAAACTATTCTGTGATTAGGCATGGTCTACTTGGACAGTTCTTAAGTCCCTACCACCTTATATGATATTCGTAGGTAGGTAAAGTATTTAGGTTTTGTCAGAGCTGTAGCCAGCCCTTGCCAATTTTGTTCCTTACTCTCTCCCTTTTCTTATGGCTTAAGAAAACAGATCCAGTTTTCTTAAGTACTGAAACAGTTGTGATAGTGAAATGACCTGAGAAGAAGAGTCTAGGAACTGGTAATTTGAGTGCTAGCTGCAGTGGACAGCTGCTGCTTATGTAAAGGGAGGTGGGAACTGCTTAATCTCTGTGCACAACCAGCTCTTCTCTTCTGTTTAGCCTTCACCTTGTCACACACACTGTGTTTCTCAGAACCACTAGAACTTGAAGTGAATGTTTCCTTAAGCACTTCATGCTCACGCTTGCTGGTGTAAAACTGCAGAAGGCTGTGGAAGATAACAGTGGCTGGGCTTTGTACTCATCTAGTGTTTTTGTGGTGTGCTGTGAAAGGACATGGGAGGCCTTCTGGTGCTTGGGCTGCTTTTGCACCGCAAGCTAAGGGTCTAGGCAGAATCTGGTATTACATGTGACCTCTTGGAAAGCTATGTGCAGCCAGCAATACCAATGGCAGTGACATCCTGCTTCTCTAGGATCAACAGTAGCTGATGTTATTTTTCTTCTCTTGTAGGTCCACTTGGTTGGTATTGACATCTTCACTGGTAAAAAATATGAAGATATTTGCCCATCAACTCATAACATGGATGTTCCAAATATCAAGAGGAATGACTACCAGGTGAGTTACAGTCACTGTGTCCTCCCACATGTTAAGAGGCTTTATACTCCTAAAATACCACATGTAAACTCCTCATCCCAAACTTGCCTTTCAATTAATAAAGTGCAGTTGTCAGAATGAATGGAATTTGCCTGCCTGGACATGACATCGCTGAACGCACAGCATTCAGTGAGTTGTTAAAACCACTGGAGCTCACTGATGATGAGCTCCTTACTGTGCTGACAGCCTCACGATACAGCAGCAGTCTTAAGAAACGACAGGTAGAAGACATAATTCAGAACCACGTTTTTCTCCAGTGACTGTTGCAAGGTCATTTCTTTATTCTTTGTGATGCTGACATCCTTTAGAATCTGGAGAGATCACCCCTGCTGCAAGTTGTTACTAATTAAAGGATAATCAAAGTCTTACTTGAAGTGAATTTGAATGTAAGCATGTAATGTCCATTTATAATTTCACCTTACATAGGATAGATGAATCCACAAGACAGTCTTACAGTGCATCTGATGCCAGTTCTAACTTGGTGCAGTGCTTTCTACTCCTTGGGTGGAAGCTGGCATTAGTAGTTCTCAAACAGTTTTGATGCTCATGACCTCTGCTCTGAAGTGCACATATGGAGACTTCTGTAATGCTATAGATCTCTTAAAAGCAGCACATTTCAGGTTCTGAGCTGTAACATCCCAGCTATCTTCTCGTTGTCGTGGGAGTAGTTCCCAATGTCTTAGGACTAGTTCTGGATGGGAACTGACCCATCTAGGTCAGCTGGAAAGCTGCAGTTCCATGATAAAGCCTGAGTTCAGAGGGTCAGCGGCTCTTCAGGACAGCTCATGCTGAATTCAGTGTGACTAGCCTGTCTCAGGGCTCAGACTTTCCAAGAGATGCTTAATGTTATTTTGGTGATCTTGTGTTCTTGATGCCTTGTTGCTTCTGAAGTTCTTGCTGTTTATCAGACTTGTTACAATAAACCCAAAAGATAGCCTTAACATGTTCCAAGTTCCCTGCCCTGCTCTGTCAAAGTATCTGTTCCCCTTAGTTCAGGCTTTAAGCATTATAAAAGTGATCCAGACCCTGGTGGATGTTCCCTAATTTATTCATTAGCCTTTAATGCTAGTATCTTACTGTACAGATGGAGAAGTGTACAGTTCAACCATTGTGTACTTTATAAAAGCAATGCTGTTCAGTCAATACCATTACAGTTACTGTTTCTAATTCAAAGATATAAAAAGCTGAACCAATGACCTGGAAGCAGTCAGTACTTTTCTAAATCACAAGAATGGGTTCGTGGTGCCCCACACACTGGGAATTAATCATCAGGGTTCTGGTGGCTCTTCATAGCAACCTGGTTCTTGCTGGAGTTGCCCCAACTCAGCCCTCTCCACTCTTAATAACTGCTGCAAGCACAGTACTAAAGAATGAATGTGGCAGGTAGAGTTCACTGTTCTCTGCTTACTTCAGCCTGCTAGTGACTAATGTTGACCTTGCTAAAAGTAAACTTCTCTTCACAGCTGATAGGTATTCAGGATGGGTATCTCTCCCTGCTGACAGAAAGTGGTGAAGTTCGTGAGGATCTAAAGTTGCCGGAAGGGGATCTTGGCAAAGAAATAGAAGTAAAATTCAATGCCAATGAAGATGTGCAGGTAAGCACAGAGCACAGACAAGAAGAGTTGTGGTTAGTTCTACTTGATTGTACAATAAAGGAGTCATCTTCTGACACTGACCATTTGCATCTCTTTGCAAAGAGAGGGTAAGAAACATGGCAGTTGGTTCTTTGAGATGTAGAAAGACTTCTGTACTGGAGTAATCAATATGGCACTAAAACATAGTCCAGCTGACAGTAAGGTGATATGGATGTCTCCATGTTTAGATAAATCCTATTGGTGTTGTCTGCAAAGCGTGGAGTGGAGTTTCCAGGTTTCCTGCATCAGGATCAAGTGTGGAACTTTGTGATACAGCCTGAGCAGTCTAATCTGCTGTGTTAGCAAACCTATGTGCAGGTAGCTCTGCAGACTGCAGTCTGTGCTGGACTGCACTGGTTGCTAGTGTGGCTCTGTTGGCAGCAATTTGCCCATTTACCTCTGCACATACCTCAGGCTGCCAACCAAGGCAGTGTGGTGAAGAGCAAATCAGTGGGAAGAGTAGATATTGTGGGAATTCTAATGACTGCATTTTGCCAACTTTACCTTCCTCTTCCTGAGAGAGATGCAATAGAGAGTAAAATGTGAAAAGTCTGTCACTTCTAGGAGTGTTTCCCTCTGGCGTGGAGCTAGAGCTCACCTCTCTGCCTTCTCTTACAGATATCCGTCATAAGTGCAATGAATGAAGAATGTGCTGTAGCCATAAAGCCTTGCAAGTAAAGAGGATCACCAGGCTCGGGCAACTGCTCAGGTCTGGACAAACCACAGATCTATAAATTTGGTTCTTATTGTCACCAAAGCTCTGGCCTTCACAAGCAACCTCATTTCTTTTTTGAATTGTTAAAAAGCAGTGCTGGATTCTGGATTAATGTTGCAGGCTAACTGGCAGTTTTCAAAATCACTGAGATTTTAATTCCTTAATTGTAACTATTTTAACATTCCTGTGGGTTTCAGCTATGGATCTGAGAAACCAATCAGGTGTTACTAGTGGATATATTTTTATTTGCTTGAGCAAAACAGTGTTTGTCTGTATGAACAGACAAAATACAGTATTCAGGGGCTTTTAGATAAGCTGGTAGATATCTAGGGTTATAAAGTGACCTAGAGCACAAATAGTATTTTTCTTGACATGTTTAGGTAGAACTGACAATAAAAGTAGCTTTTTGTTTGGTTGATTTTGTTGGGTTTTTTGTTTGGTGGGTTTTTTGTTTTGTTTTGTTTTTTTGTTTTGTTTTTTTTTTTTTTTTTTTTTTTTTTTTTTTTTTTTTTTAAGTATTTTGTGGATTGGGACTCTTGCAGAACTGTAGGTGCCAATCACAACTTTTAGACCAAGAAACTCAAGTGATCAAAAATGCCAGCTGGCTTGACCAAGCCCCAGTGGCCATGTGCAACTTAACTGTATTACCTCTGTATTCTTCTTTGCCAACTCGTTGGCTTATTGTAACGATAAAATGGTGTCAAAGCCTACCTGTGGTTTAGGCGGGCAGTTGGAATATTGGGTAGATAAGACATAGATAGGTCAAGGGGACACAAAGGTGAGAATGGATGTTAAAGCTATAGACTTTCACTCGAGGCCTTTGTCAGACTTGAAAAATAAAATAGAAAAATGCAGTTCAATTGCTTTCCTTTATTGTATTTATCTTAAACTATGAAAGAGTGACAAACTCCATGGGAATCTGTTGCAGTGCTTCCAGCTTTAGGTTTTAATCTTCAGGTTCAGACCATACTTTTGTAGCACAGGGACCATGTCTTTTTTCACAAAGTGGGACAAACTGTAGCATTGAGCCTAAGCTAAATGCATGCCATTCTTTTTAAACCAGTAAAACTATTGTATGTTCAACATGTAGATTTGACAGGTGATACCAAACAACCGTGGCTTAACTATAAAAAAAAAAAAGAAACTGCTACATAGTTCTGAAAGCTCCTCTGCAGGGGAGTTCTGAGTCACTGAAACACACATGCATGCCTCTATTTAGTAGCTTAACAGGCAAACATAAGGCTTCACAGCAATAGTTAGGGAAGGGTAACCAGCCCACTCCTGTTTAAGGCGCTGAACTTGAATTCTAAGACTTTGTGACTCTAAATGAGTGGGAAGCTTCCTTAGTCCTTAGTGGCTCAGACCTCTCTTCACAGTCAATAGATCGTTTCATGAACTTGCCTTAAGCTTCAGTGGCTGTTGGCTAATGGAGGACAACTCGTAAACACGTGGCATGCTGCCCTGGACAGCACGCGCAACTCGCACTCCGTTGGCAGTGAGAGTCACGCTGTTGTTAACTGCTTAAAATGTTTTGCAGCTTAGTAGTAAGTACTCTATAATCCCCAAAGGGCTCATGGCAAAACTGCCCTTCTGCATACTGTGGCAGGGCAGATCTTGGAGGTCTAATGTAGATGGCAAAAAACATGCATTTTCCACAGACGTCTCATGATAGGGAGAGCAGTACAGTGAAGGTAAAGACAGCAATAAACATACTCCGGTAATAAAGCACAGTTACCTGAGACACCTGGCAGAGGTAGGATACTGCCACATGCTCTTGCTGAGCACAATACACATCACAGCTGAACTCTGTAAATAGCACCTTGACTGAAATGGCAAAACTGCTTTTAAAAAGAAATGCTGTAGATGTAGAGAGACTGAAATGTGTTCAGAACAGCGTTGAAAGTGCACGTTGAGTAGTTCAAGCTAGTCTGCACTATGCTCCTTTCTGCCTCTCTATTGAACTGGTACCTGGAAGACAGCCTTTGGATTGGGAGGTGACTGAAACCATTGATCATGATCTTAACAGCAAGCTGAGCTGTGTGATATCAGATGGGAAGTCATAGGTTGCTATGTCAAACTAATGCAAGTTCTAATGCTATCACTGCATTACCAATACTTCTAATATGCTTGAAAACTGCAAGACTTGGATTTGTCCTTCTGGTAGTGCTTTTCTCTACTTTCAAGTGCCTGTCTGTCCTCTAAAACCTTGTTGGACAACAGGTATTTGATGCCCCTGGCCAAGAATCCAAACATTTACTTAGAGTGTAAGCTGCCTGGGACAAGGGCTGGGTTTTTTTTTGTCTTGTTCCTGCAAGTGGGGTCCTGGTCTGACTGGAGTTTTCAGGTACTACAGCAATCTAAAGAATTGAGGTTTTATGACCTCCAGCTTGCTGGAAGAGCCCTAATTGGGATATAACAGATGTCCTTATATTGCAACCTTCAGTTCTGCAAGATTTAAATGATTAAGTACTTCATTATAGGTTTGTTCTTCTATACTTAGTTGTCTTTTGTAAAGCACTTCTAATGCTATGGAAGTGCAGAGCACTGGCTCGTCATGCATGAAGTTTCCCATAGTAATACATAAGCATGAGGTCTTAAACATAATCTCCCAAGTTTCAGTAAGGTTAAAAGTTGCTTCTAAAATAGAACATGTATTTGAGGCTTTTTGGTTTTTTTTCTCCAAAGTAAGATGTTTCAGTTTGCTGTCAGAATTGTTTGCAACAAACTTTGTGATCAATAGTCCATAGAGATGTGTATTTTTAAGATCCCTAACCAAACGCTTAGGGGAAAATTCTCCTTACATGGCTTTAGTTTAAAACAAATCTTACCAGTGTACTTGTTCTGTAATGTTGTCTTAACACTTAAATCGTGTCAAAAACCCGAAAACTATAAAATTCTAATAGCTGATGGCGATTGCTTAGTGTAAAGGTTGTGAAAATGAGGTGAAGAAAAGTATTTCCACTCCAAATAATGCATGTTTTTATGGCTCCAATTCATTGAGTTTTCTCTTACTACTTCAGAGCATTGGAAAGACTGCAGTGTTTCCTGCCTCAAGCGTTGGCAAGTAATACTTTAAGATTTCAATAGATCCTTCTAATTTTTTGCTTATAATGGTGGTTTTTCAACTAGGCTCTTGCTAGTTGAGCCATGTTCTCAGGGCTGTTTTTTTTAAGAAGCTAGCTGAATTTCATTGTTTTAAGGTAACTGCTTTCAAGCCTCTTGCAGGTTTTTTCTAATCCACCACGTACCCAGAAATGGTGCACAGACTGTAGTTTAACAATACAGGTAATTTTACATCATCTGTAAAGAAGTCAAATTTGTTGACAGCTTGAACTCTTATGGTTACTGCAGGTCAGTCTCACAGAATTCAAAATTCAATAAACCCCACTTTTTTTTTTTCTTTCCCTTTCCCCCCCTTTCCTTTCCCTTATTTTTTTCTTCCCAATTTTTTTTTCCTTTTTTTTTTTTTTTGAGTAATTTAGAATGTAGTTTGTTACAGTAGAACTAAACTTCAGAGGAAAAAAAAAAGACCTTCTTAAGGAAATTTTGAGTATCTTGCTTATACACTAAGAATGTTTTGAAGGCATAGATCCTGGAGTTGTGGTTGTGGGAGTGTGTGGGGGAGCGTTCAGCATGGTATACACCAAGATGGTCAAGGAGTCTCTCCAGCATCTGTGGTCTGGCTCTACAGTATTTGGCATCTGAGAGTAACTTGTGAACTGAAAACAAAACGTTAACTGTGTGTTGCTGTATCGCAGAAAACCCCTATGTCCTGTGCTGTATATTTTAAGCGTTAACTGTTGTTCAGTGCAGCTTTCAAAATGGGGTTGGGGGGGAGAGGGGGGTGTGTGTGGAAGAAAAACGATGGCAAAGCCTCCTTTTTACTGAGCATAGCAAAAACTAAGCTCTGTCAATTATGTGAACCTCGTGGTTCCAATCTGTGCCTGTTTTGGAAGCTGTATTCTCAACACCACGCAATGATTGGGGGGGGGCGGGGTGGGGATAAGATTATGTCTTTGTGTTGTTTTGCTCCAGGAATTATAATAAAGATGTCTGTGGGGAGCTGGGTGCTGGTTATCATTACAGGGACTGTAATCAAACCACTGATGCTTTGGTGACATTGAATGGATCTGTGAGCTCCAGCTCTGACGTTTTGGTTGCTGTGAGGAGAGCCTGTTGTCCAGGCAGTCGGTTCCCCTGCTGTTAGCCAGCACCCCGCAGCTTCCCGGAGGAGAAACACGTCACCGCCGGCGCGGCCTGTTATTTGTACGAGAAACGCTTGCGTTCCTGTCCGACAGAAATAAATAAAACTAAATAAAAGGTGACTCGTTCATGCTAAATTCGTCTGCAGCCTGTTTGTGCCCCTCAGGAAACATGGCGGCGTAAGGGCGGCGCTCCTCCCAGGATGCCCCTGGCCGCGCAGGCGCTCTGCTCTGCGCCGCGCGGCTGCGTGATGGCGTCACCACGGCGCAGCCGGGCTATAAAAGCTTGGCGTGGCGGGGCTGCTTCCTTTCTGTGGCGTGGTTGGGCTGGCGGTATGGTGCTGGTGAGTGCTTGGAGGGCAGCGCTGGGCAGGGGCTGCCGCAGCCCCTCTGAGGGACTGTGGCCGGCGGCCGTGGGGTGGTCAGGGCGCGGTGCGGCCGGGGCAGGCAGAGTAGACGGCTGTGTCGCCGGCGGTGGCAAGCGAGCTTTTTCCCGAGGCGGTCTGGAGTGGGTGGTGGCCGGCCGGAGCCGGGCCCGGGCCGGACCGGCTGCAGTGAGCCCCGCTCTCCAGGTGGGGTCGGCCTGGGCCGGCGCCGGCCACACTTCTCTGCGGTGGTCCCCGCCGCGCTATATCCCCCTCCTCACTGATAAAAGCTTTTCCGGTGTGAGTTGTTATTGTTAACTTTGGGGGTTTTGGTGTTTTAGCAAAAGGACAGAAAATCTAAGAAGGCCACCTGGAAGTTTTGCCTTGACTTGACTCATCCTGTTGAAGATGGAATCTTTGATTCTGGGAATTTCGTAAGTCGCGGTTTTGCTCGTCTTTGCAGTATGTAGTATAATAAAAGCCTTGTACAAAACGGTAGCAGAATTACAGCTGAAAAGTTACGTTGGAAATTAGTGAAATCAACAGCTGTTATTTAAACTTTTGAAAGCTTTTTGCCTTTAAATTTCTTTTAGACCTGATGGTTCATACCTGTCTGTGAATAGAACTGCTTCAAATTCTATATAAGTTTGAACATTTTAATCACTGTAAAATCTTACTGTATTATAAATTCTTACTGTCGGGACACAAGTAAACAGTGATTTTTAATGTTGCTCCATGGCTAGGGTCCCTTCCCTAGTTCATACCTAGGGTGCCCTTCCCTAGTGTTCTATTTCTTGAATGTTGAAACAGGAACAGTTCCTAAAGGAGAAGGTTAAGGTCAATGGAAAAACTGGAAACTTGGGCAACACCGTTCACATTGAACGTCTGAAGAACAAGATCACGGTGACATCTGAGAAGCAGTTTTCTAAAAGGTTGGCAAAGGTTCATATTGTGTTTGTGATAGTGCATTTTAACAGTGGCATGTTGAACATGATGCACCTCTGATAGGTGTAGAGAAGGTGTCTGACCTTCATAGTGCTTGTAAATATCAGCGAAGGGTGGAATTTAAACGTTTATAATGCTGCTTTGTAAAACTGGAGGCTTGCTTGCAAATTAGTACTCCCCTCTAATGTACTGAAAGATGCTTTTTATAGGTTGTTAGAGGTGTGTTAAGGAAAAAGGCTTTTAGAAGCCATGCTGAATTCATGTCATGGGAAGAGGCTGTTTTGTTACTTAATTGGTTGTATTAAAATGTTGTTGCAAAAAACCCCTATGAGTCAGATGAAGCCTTCAACTGCCTAAGAGTGTCAGGGCCTGCTACAAATGAGGTGCTGGTTAGAGGTACACTTCCTTCTCTGTGTCCCCATCTTTATTTGTTGATACAGACACACCAGTTAAACCAGGTTTTAGAACCACTTTTCAGTGCCTTTGAATTACTGACATTGTCCTATGCTGCTGGTTGGGCAGGGCCTTGAGCAACCTGGTCTAGTGGAAGGTGTCCCTGACTATGGCAGGAGGGTTGGAACTAAATGATCTTTAAAGGTCCCTTCTGACCCAGACCACTCTATGATTCTCTGTGATTGTTGTCATTTAACTCCAGCCACTGTCCACTGGCTCATGGGTTGAGAGTGGTTTAGTAATTGAAATGAAAATATTACAGTTGTGCTGGTTTGAGCTAATTGGAATATTTTAATAGAGAAACTTATACCATAGGCTGTGAAAGGAAAACAATGGTGATGTCTACTTCACTCATAGGCTTGCTGAGATGGATAAAACTAAGAACATAAACATAGATAAGACAGTCGTCTCTTGGGCTGTTAGCAGCTTCTGGCTTTTTTCTCCTCTCTGCTGAGTAACCTCACTAACCACTTTCCTTCTACCCCCCCTGGCCGACCTCCAAACTCACCTTGCCCGTAAGGCAAACCTTGGAGTAAGGTATAGGGGTGGAGAGGGGGTGGAAGGGTGGTTGGGAGCCCCTCCTGGGGTCTCTGATTTCTGGGAGGGGTGTTGTGTTTCTGTATTGCCTTTACCTTGTATATTTCTGTAACTATTCCTGTATATAGTGTATATCTCTGCTTGTATATTGTGCTAAGCTGTAAATAGAGCTTCAGTCCTTAACTTCCAGCCAGCTGAGCTCTAGTCTGGGTCATTTTACAAAGTGTGAGGGTAACTCCCAAACCGTCACAATAGTAAAAAATAATAACTCATAATGAAAAGTAAGTTTAAAAGAAAGAGCTAAAAGTACAGAAAGACAAGAGATATGCACTGCAGTTGATCACCTCATTCTGACCAGTGCTCAGCTGGTTCCTGAGCAGTGATCTTCCCTTCCCAGCCAACTCCTCCCACTTTGTATTCTGGGCATGACTGGACATCATATGGTATGGAATACCCCTTTGGCCAGTTTGGGTCAGCTGCCTGTGTCCTCTCAACGTTTCTTGTGCACCCCCTTGCTGGCAGAGCATAGGAAACTGAAAATTCCTTACCTTAGGATAAGTGCCACTTAGCAACTACTGAAACATCAGTGTTACCACCATTATTCTTTCAATCCAAGCTGCAGAAAAATGGTACTTCTTCTGTTTCACAGCTTGAATGTGCCACAGCTGTAATGCAGGTGGCAGGCAGGAAACAGCACTGTACCAGCTACTCATTAGAAATTTAACTCTATCCCAGGCAAAACCAGGACAGTAGTCAAACATCAAATAATATCTAGAATGAAAAAAAAAAAAACAAACCAAAAAAACAAAAAATCAAAAAGTACTTGTGTTTATTTTCTGTTAGCTGTGTTAACTTTTTATTTCTGGATATAATTGTTGTGTTGATATGCTAGAGCCATGTCTTGGGTGGAGCACAGACAGCAGTGAGGATTGTTGAGTGAGAAGGTTCTAATGCATAATTACTGTGTTTTTAAGGTACCTGAAATACCTCACAAAGAAGTACCTGAAGAAGAACAACCTGCGTGACTGGCTCCGTGTGGTTGCGTCTGACAAGGAGACCTACGAGCTACGCTACTTCCAGATCAGTCAAGATGAGGAAGGATCAGAGTCTGAGGAGTAACTGAAGTGTAGCTTTATGCTCTACACAGTGTACAAAAGACTAGAACATCTATTTATAAGAACACTTAAGTTATTGGAGAATAAAGACTTTGTACCCTGTTGGACAGAGCATGGTTCGTTTTCTAGCCTTTTTTCTTAAGTTCTGATTGAAAACCAGCATGGGAAATCATTTGATTGGCAGCTTTTGTTCTGCTGCTGGAAATCAGAGCTGTGCAATGTGCCATCCAAGCAGAAAAGAACCCAGTCCTTCACCCAGTACAAACATGATGGTTACATCAGTGTTAAATGATATTGGTACAAATGAGCTTTTTATGATTAAAAATATTATCTCCTGCTGATTTGTGTGGAGCTAATGATGCAATATTTAATACAAGTTGAATTATTTTAGTTAACAACCAGGGTTATAAATTCAAAAAGTACTTGTGTGATTTATCTAAATCATGAATTGGCTGCAGTGTTCCTGAGTCTAACTATAAGTCAGACTGGAGTATAGCAAATAAAGGTTCATACTAAGATAGGAAGAAGAGATGAATCTCATTGCCAGTATCTAAGCTAAAACAACTTGAAGCAAGCTGTGAATGTGTTAATGTTGTCAGTGGCTAAATTCCATTAAATCCATCATGTTTATACTTTTATGGTGGTGTATTTTTTGGTTCTTGTGTTTTGGCTTCTGGGGTTCTTTCTTTAATACAAGTGTTTATTTGGTGCAAGTGGCAGGTTCTTTGTTGAAGCACAGAAATACAAGGCACTCCAGATCCTACAATTCTGTTTATTACATAAACAGATTCCTATAGTTCTGTTTATGCAATACCAAGAGAAATTTGATTAGTTTTGTCTTTGAAGAAGTGGTCTTTGTGAGCTTGCTGTTGCACACATAAGCATTTTAATAGTGAATTGTGTCAGGCTGGTGGTGTGCTCTGCATGTGATTAATTAGAATTTACTCTCAAGTTCCACTGAACTAATCTAGCTCAGACTGAAGTATGCCTACTAAATTGTTTTAATTTCCTGATGATTTCTTTTTGTGTTATTCTATCAGCATTGTTTTTGCTGGCAAACCCCTGAGACAGACTATTTAGAGAGTTGCCAAAGCACAAAGCGACTCGTTAACAGTCGCCTGACACCCATTTGTGCTGTCTAAATCAAAATGAAAAGTAGAGAAGGGGTGATCAATGTCATCAGCAGTCCTGAGATCTCCTTTATCATTTTTTTCACTGTGCTTCAGCAGCTGTTCCTGAAGTATGGCCTGGGGAGATGAGATGAAGCAGCAGTGGTGTAACAGCTACTTGTGTAATCCTCTGCCCTGTTGATTTGTTTCATTTTGCTGTTTCAGAGCCCAGCAAAGAAAGAGTGCAGTGTGTGTAACTGACTGCAAGGCTGGGGATTGTTTCCTGGCTTGTGTATGTTGAGCTTTAGATGCTTCTGTGGAAATAAGTTCTGCCCCCTGACCTGAGGTAATGCCAGATGGAATTACAATGCTGCCTGGAATTTCCTGTTTGAGGGAAAAAAAGGCAGTTTTGAAGCAAGAGTTAAAGGTGACTGTGATCTGTCTTTCTGGGAGCTCTAAGAGACTGCTGATGCTTTAAAAAAGCAGTTGCAGTATTAATACTGTAGAACAAGCAACATTGTTTTTCACAGTAAGGCTGCAAAATATTTGAAAACCTGTGGTCTGTTTTCATTGCTGCACTATCTTAAGCAAGTGGCACTGATGAGAGTTGTGTTTCAAAAGGCATCCCCACCTGTGTTTGCAGAGTTGTGCTTTTCTGTGTGCCTTTTACACCAGACTGACACAACAAAACTCTTCTGATTAAATAGATCAGGCATGAACACAATCAGCTAGCAGGATCATGCTGGTTTGTTATCTTTTTAAAGCAGGCTGGCAGCTATGTGTGGCTGTACAGCCTAGCAGATACAGATTGTCATTAGGCAAAAGATGGGAAAACAAGGCCTGGGATTTCAAGCAAAGCAACTTATTTCATAGCTGGTTTTGGAGGAAAACTGCCAATGTGCTGATGTGAGATTAGAGCTTCTCTGCACTGAGGATGGAGCCTAGGAATTCCTTTTCCCCAATGCTTGAAACCAAGGTGAGCTTACAAAACCCAGACTTCCATTTTTTTCTGATAGCTGTAAGTGTGAATCTAGAGTAGAAATGTAGGATTTTTTTTTTCCTTCCTGTTTAGCTAGCTGCCAGACATGCTTGTTTTATCCCTGCCCAGGCTCTGCTGGCTGTACCCAGAGCCTCCTGTCCATCTCTTTTCCAGCATGCTGACTGTTAGAGCACTCATGCTATTGGGAGCTTTATGGGTTCAGTCAAGGTCTGTATGTTAGACAAAGATGGGGGTTTAAATTTCAAGAGTGTTAACAAATGTTGATTGTTTCATGAAGAAAATAGCTGAAGTACACAGATGTGAAGCCAGCCTCAGAGAAAAATGATAACTTCCTAACTTCATCTATTTCACAGCTTGAAGGTGGCACAGCTGTAATGCAGGCAGTGGGCAGGAAACATTATGCATTGTTCACATAAGGTAATTAATGCAAATTATCCAGATTGGAATTGAAGTGAGTTTTTTGAAAGTGAGAGATCAGCATTTCTCTGATCTTTGCTGGGATCTAACTCATTGAGATGGCAGCTTTGCTGCTCCAGGAGCTGCCAGGTATCTCCCTGAGGGGACCTGGCAGACCAGGTGGGGTTTTTCCAACTAGAACCTGCTGTAAAATGACCAGATTAGTCTTTGTTTTTCTAGTTAGAAGACCCTGAACTGCTTGAAAATGGACAGGACTAACTGTTGGAATTTTCCATATTTAGTGCTGGATAGGAGCCCAGAAAAGCTCTGTTTGAGGGGAGAACAATCTGGGAGCTGTGTCAGCCAGGCAGCGAAGCTGCTGGGGAAAACAATGCACCTGCAGCGTGACAGCTTCACAGGAGACCAGGGCTGCTGCCACCTTTGGTCCTCCTGGCTCTTCAGTAAGGCACTCAGGTCTCAGATGATGCTCAGGGTGCTTTAGGATTTCCAGAAGCAGCAAGCATAACATCCATCAGGAGTGAATACTTCGGGAGCACCACTTTGCCTCCACCTAGCCAAGACCCCTGGTTCATCAAACCAGAAGTTTAATTTGGAAGGATTTATCTACCTTTATCTATCTACCTTTGCAAAGCAGCAATTGCACTGGGCCAGGGCCAGCACCTTTGAGCTCAGCACCTTTGGGCACCACAACTTTTAGAAGGATTTAATAATGTCACCAGCATTGCATAGATGTTTCCCCCCCCTTTTTTTTAATAGATATTTCTCCCCTGCAGTTCTCCAAAAACCGATTTTGATGCTGTCTTCCAAATCAGTTTATGAACAGCCTCCTACACATGGAAAATTTCAGTGTCTGACAAATAAAAAAAGAAACAGATTTCTAAGCACCAGAGCTCCGTGGCTGTTGCCAGAGCAGCAGTCTCAGCACTGTGCAGACGATTTATATGTGAGCATGCAGAGATACCATTGTTCTGCACCATCACTCTATCACCTCTACTGCAGCAAACTCACTGAATTCCATTACAGAGCAGCAAACCCCACAGTATTTCACCACTGGTGGCCACCACTTGTAAAAGTCTGAATGTCCTTGTGTGTCTGTGTGCTTTCTGTCTGCCTGCCCCTCTGGCCTGTACCTCTGCTTCAGAAAAAGAGCTTTATCTTCTACTCACCAGAATTAAAGAGGTAAATAATAGCAGGAAATGTGAAAAATGTGTCAGAATTACTAATGTAGACAGCAGACCCAGCATGTGGCAGGTGTTAGAGGCACAAACTCAACATACTCACGTTAACATCAGCCCAAAGTAATTAGAACCAGAGAGGCCCATGGAAAAATAAATAATAATGGCTTCAGTGTACCCAACAGCAGGAAATGAGCTTCAGCAGTAGGAGTGATCTGATTACAGCATATACAGACAAAAATAAGGGACAGTTGTTGCTGCATTTTGAAGGTAAGAAGAAAACAAAAAAAAAAAAACCTTCTTACTGGGCAGATCAGAAAAGCCTGAATGCCTTCTCCTGCCCATGTTGTGGTGCCCCACTGGCTTTGCACTTTACCCCATCCCAGTTCCCTGGCTAACCCCAGCATGTCAGCTCTTGCAGAAGCATGCAAACACAAATTCAAAACTGTTTGGACTGCATGGAGGTGAGTGGTTTTCCTGCTAATACCTGGGCACCGTGCTTTGCATCCCCCAGTGACAGCCATGCATGCAGTGAGGTGAGCAGCCATTGCCTTTGGAGCCCTTCCCCACCTTCCCACTGCTGTTGCTACTGGCTGCCTCAGGTGGCTTGGAAGAATGTGTCCAGCAGATCAAGTGAGGTTCTCCTCCCCTTCTACTCTGCCCTGGTGAGATCTCATCTTGGTACTGCCTTCAGTTTTGGGCTCCCCACTTTAAGAGGGACAGGGATCTGCTGGAGAAGGTCCAGAGGGCTACAAGGATAATTAAGGGACTGGAGCACTGCCTGATGAGGAGAGGCTGAGGGACCTGGGGCTGCCTAGTCTGGAGAAGAGAAGACTGAGAGGGGATTTAATCAATGTTTATAAATATTTGAGGGCTGGGGGTCAGGAGGGAGGGGACAGGCTCTGCTCACTTGCTGCCTGGGATAGGACAAGGAGCAATGGATGGAAGCTGCAGCACAGGAGGTTTCAGCTCAACACAAGGGGCAACTTCTTTGCCGTAAGGGTCCCAGAGCACTGGAGTAGGCTTCCCAGAGAGGCTGTGGAGTCTCTTCTGAAGTCTTTCAAAGCCTTTCTGGATGTGTTCCTCTGTGATCGGAGCTAGATTGTCTGCTCCTGCTCTGGCAGGAGGGTTGGACTGGATGATCTCTTTGGGTCCCTTCCAAGCCCTGACATCCTGTGATGCCCTAGAGCGGCACTGTGTGAGCAGCAACCTTAGGGCCAGTAAAGGGCTGCAAGGCTCAGCAGGAACTGATCTAAGCACCATCACATTTCAGCTCTAACCAACTCCACTGGGCATGTCCTGCTGCCAGCCTCTGGATTGCTGCCCAACTGTCCCACAGACACAGGAATCCCCAGATTCCTGCGGCACGAACGTTTCTGGCAAGATGCTGGGATAAAAGCCACTTGCTGGGATTAAAAACCACTGTGGCTGCTATTTGAGCCCTAAGGCGTGCTGAAGCTGCTGCTTCAGGGCCATGCTGTTGCAAAGCACAAACCGTAGGTGGGAGGAGTAGCCCAGGGATAACTGGGCAGGCATTGAAACATGCCCCAGACACTCTTCCAGCTGGATATTAGAAAGGTCTTACAGAGGCAGCTGGGGAAGCAGGGGGGGATGTTGTTTGCCATAGGAGCGTTTCTATGTCCTTAGCAGCTTTTTGCATCTGAATGTCCTGTTCTGGAGCAAGGGGGTGGGGTACTGATAAACTCACAAAGTATCAGAGCCACCAGCTGGGAAGGATTTCTTCATTGCTGTCCATCCATGCTGCATTTAAATGAGCAATTAAGAGAGAGAGAGAGAGAGAGAGAGAGAGAGAGAGATGCTTTAATAGTCTGTTAAAAAAAAACCCAAAACCTTTTAGTTAGTTAGCTTAACATGACAAGGCAATTCTAATACCCCAGTCCCACAAAAACAAGTACTAAGCATAATTTAAGTCGCCATGTTCTTGCTCTCAGGTTAGGGTTTGATAGGGATTGTAAACTGGACCATAGGGCAACAGGCTTTTTGTTTTTCAGCAGCCCTTTGTCCACAGAGTGGCATCACCAAACCCCTTGTGGGATTCTTTGAGCCCACCCTCTGAGTGCCAAAGCCAACAACAGCATCAGCACCTTCTTAATCACTGGCACAGAAGGCAGCAAGAAGACACAGGGCACTGAAAATTATAGAATCATAGCATCATAGAATGGTAAGGTTGGAAGGGACCTCAAGGATCATCTAGTTCCAACCCCCTGCCATAGGCAGGGACACCTCCCACTAGCACAGGTCACTCAAGGCCTCATCCAACCTGGCCTTGAACACCTCCAGGGAGGGAGCAGCCACAACCTCCCTGGGCAACCTGTGCCAGTGTCTCACCACCCTCACTGGAAAGAACTTCCTCCTAACATCCAGTTTCAATCTCCCCTCTGCCAGTTCAAACCCATTGCTCCTTGTCCTGTCATTACAAGACCTTGTCAATAGTCCCTCCCCAGTCCTCCTGTAGCCCCCTCCAGATCCTGGAAGGCCACTCCAAGGTCTCCTGGAAGCCTTCTCTTCTCCAGGCTCCAGAGCCCCAACTCTCTCAGCCTGTCCTCATAGGAGAGCTGCTGCAGCCCTCTGAGCAGCTTCATGGCCTCCCCTGGACCTGCTCCATCACTTGCATGTCCTTCCTGTGCTGAGGGCTCCAGAACTGCACACAGTATTCCAGATGGGGTCTGAGGAGAGCAGAGTAAAGGGGCAGACTCCCCTCCCTTGCCCTGCTGGCTACGCTTCTCTTGATGTAGCCCAGAAAAATAAACAGCAAGGTGCACAAACAGCAGACCTGAAGAGCAGATGGCTAAAATGCTTTGGTTTGCTGCTGTAGGGCAAGACACTTCTGGGTGCTGCTCTTCAGCCAGGACAGGGTAAGGGTGGATCCAGCTATCTTTGTTCTCACCTTGGTAGCAGGCTCCAGCATTCATCACACCTCCTTCCTGCCCACACAGAAAATATTTGCATTGTTGGAAGATAACAGCCCTGAGATAGGAACAGTTCTGCTGACACAGCAGGCTGGGAGCTGTAAAACTTCCACACTTCTCCCCAGCAGCTGCTCAGGGCTCTTTCTCCTGCCCCAGCCTGGGGTGCTGAAATCTCTGTGGGGGGGTCAAGACTCTCCCCATGGCACTCAGCTGTCATGGGCATGGTGTGGGGCTGGCAGAAATAACTTGCATATTCTGTGGGTGGTCAGCAAAGGGGAAGAGAAAGGGAATAAAGGAGAGAGACTTACGAATTGGAAAAGAAAATTAAACAGCTTTAATGAAAATAACAATTAAAGCATAATAATACTAATATAAATAATTAAAATTACAAAATATATGCAAAACAAAGATTAAACCCAGCTCCCTGATGGCAATGACATCGAGCATCATCACTGATGCTGTGGACAGGCACTGGGAAATCCCAGACTGGAGCTACCAGCAGAATGGAACTTGATTTAGGAGCTGGATTCTGGAACTGGATTCAGGAATGCACAGACTGGGATCAAAGTCAGAACAGAGTCCTCTGAAGAAGAGGCTTGAGCTCAGTATTACCCTGAGGATGATATGGAGGGAATGGAATCCCTTGTTGATCAGTTTAGGGCCACCTGCCCTGTCCACTCCTCCTGTCAGGAGTGCCTCTTTTATTTATTTATGGCTTTTTTTATTTACAGCACCCCAATGCGGCGGTGCATGAGGTGTGGCAGTGCCCTTGGACTTCACCTGGACAAGTCTAAGCCAGAGCCTTTCTGTACCCCCCAGCCCCTGTTAGGAATTCTCCCCATCAGTGTTTCACAGCCTGCTGGCTGTGCCAACCTGCCCTGAACTGCACAAAGTGCCCTCACTCAGCTGGAAAGTCAAATTGCTGACCAGAGTTAGTCTGGTTTAGCTCAAACCAGGACAAAACCATCTATATATTACATAACTATTACCTAGTATAGTTATTACATTAAATAATAATATAATTATTATCCCTGGTTGCCCAGGGAGGTTGTGGCTGCTCCCTCCATGGAGGTGTTCAAGGCCAGGTTGGATGAGCCCTTGAGTGACCTGTACTAGTGGGAGGTGTCCCTGCCTATGGCAGGGGGTTGTAACTAGATGATCTTTGAGGTCTCTTCCAACCTTGCCATTCTATGATTCTATAATATATTATAATACATAAATAAAAATTAGAAATGTATAAATTAAAATACATAAATGAAACTAATTAGCTCTCTGGCTGTATGTGTATAATCCCCAGGGAAAGTGCCTCTCAGAGGACAGGGCTGACAGCAGTGGGGTGCAGACACTACTGCATCACATCCCACCTTGCAATGAGCACTGAACCACTGCACTCCACAATTAATTGCATGTTGCAGCCATAGAGGTAAAGTCCTGTTCTTGGTGGCAAGCCTGAGCACCACACCTTGGGGCTGGGGTGAGTTTTATGGCACTGAGAAGTTAAGGGGGAGAGGAAATCTGCTTTTTCTCAGTGGCTTCTGACCTTCAAACTCACCCTGGGAAGCCCTGGAGGGCTTTTTTCCTCTCCCCTCCAAGCACAATAAAGAGGTACAAAGCAAGCAGTGTTTTTGCAGGTGCAGAATAATCTGCTGGGAGAGCAAACTGCAGAGATTGTGCTATAAAGCTGCCACTTCTCTGCTCACCTTTAACAGGGAGCCTGTTTCCCACATCAGCCCAGTGATTAAAAAAAAAAAAAATCAATTAAGTCCATGAAATCAAGGCAAAGCTCCTCAGCTTTTGTTGCAGTATATTTTATTTTTTGGGGGGAGGGGGGGTTTCCTTGAAGTCTCTTACAAACAATACCATTAGCAGGAGTGCTCAGGGAGGGGTGTGCAACACAAGCTGCCTCCCTGCCTGCAGCTGGGATGCTGTTTGCCAGGATGGGATTGCTGGGACTCAGTGCAGAAAGTGCATTCTGCTGCTGTACAAAAAACATGTGGGGAGAGCTCTGCTGGCTAGTTGAGAAGCTGCTGCTGGTGTTTGCCTAATTCCTTTGGGTCTCTTGTGTTGTACACACAAAGTAAAATGATTATGAGAGCATTTATATGTGCTATATTGTGCTTTTTAAGCCCCAGAAGCAGCTGGGATCCTAGCAGTCTTTAAAATAAATGGCATTCCTCTGCCAAACTCTGCAGGGAGGCTTACAAATGGACCTTACAGACCAGAGCTCAAAAACTGAGTCCTCCAGGGCAGGCCTGGCTGGCACCATTGCTTGTATCCTCCCTCTTTACCCAGGGCAAGGTAATGTTTGCAGTCAAAGGGCTGATCTTAGACTAGAATCAGGCTGATGGAAAGATGGAGTCATGAGATGCAGTTAAGGTCCCCTGGAGTTTGCCCATTGCTCTTCTCACCAAACAGCTGCCAAGGTTTAAAGCAGAGCTTTGAAGCTGGCTTGCAGGAAAACTCCTTGCTGCAAGCCAGAGGCAGGGTTGGCTGCCTGTGCTGAGCAGTGTAACACCTACCTGGGCTGCAAACCAAGCAAGCTGTTGGTGAACTGGTCACCAGCAACCCACAGAGGAAGAGTTAGTTGCTGAAATGCTTGAGTGAATAATATCAAAGGGATGCACCTGGAGAGCTGCTATGGGCAATCTATATGAGGCAATGAGGACTGTTAATTTGTTACCCTGATACTTGGGACATGTGGTTTAGCTTTTAATTTGAAATTCCTTGCAGAACTGTTTGTCTGAACCCAGAAGCAGAGGTTAAGCATCTTTCACAAAGCTTCCCTGGGGTGTGACAATGTATCTGACCCATTGCTCATGTCAGGGTGTGATAAGGGTAAAGCTCACTTCCAAACTGCAAAACACAGCAGTGAACTCCATCTCAGCTGCACGGGGGAAGAGCAAGGGAGAAGGTCACATTTGGCTCCAAACAGCTGCATCAGTGTCCTCCCCAGAACCTTCCACTGCAAACAGGAGGTGACCCAATTCACACAGTCCCAGCCTAGATGGGCAGCAGCAGCCGTGGGCTGGTGGTTCAAGCTTGAGATCCAGGATATCGTATCCTCATTCATGTTGACATTCAGCTGCACCAAAATCTTGTCTCACTTATAGACTGATGGAGCTGAGACATTGACCATGACACTTGGGTCCAGCCAAGTGCAGTTGCTCTGCCATCAAATCTACCAGAAGCAGAAGGTGGCCTTGAGAGAGAATCATTGAATCATAGAATCAAGCAGGTTGCAAGAGACCTCCTGTGATGGTTTGGGAGTTCCCAGCCTCCCCACACTTGACCCAGACTAGACTCAGCCAGCTGGAAGTTAAAGACTGAAGCTCTATTTACAGCTCAGCACAACATACAAGCAGAGATATACACAATAGACAGGAATATTTACAGAAATATATAAGTTAAAGGTAATACAGAAACACAACAGCCCTCCCAGAAATCAGAGACCCCAGGAGGGGCTTCCAACCACCCTTCCACCTTCTCCTCACCCCTATACCTTACTCCAAGATTTGCCTTAAGCACAAGGTGAGTTTGGAGGATGGGCCAGAGGGGTTAGAAGAAAAGTGGTTAGTGAGGTTACTCAGCAGAGGGGAGAAGGCAAGAAGCTAGACAGCCCCAGAGTGTCTGAGCCTGAGAGTGTCTTATCTTTGTTTTGTATTCTTTTCTTAAACATCTCAGCAAGCCTATGAGCGAAGCAGACATCAGCAGTGTTTCCTTTTCAGAGCCTGTAATATAATTTTCTCTATTAAAATATTCCAATTAGCATCAAACCAGCACACCTCCAAGCTCACTCAGCCCAATCTATTACCCAGTCCTAGCCAATCAACCAGACCATGGCACTAAGTGCCCCATCCAGTCTTTGCTTGACTACTTCCAGGGATGGCGACTCCACCACCTCCCTGGGCAGCCCATTCCAATGCCACCTACTCCCTCTGGGAAGAACTTCCTCCTAATATCCAGCCTAGACCTCCCCTGGCACAACTTGAGATTGTGCAGAAATGATTTGAAACAATCCCAGTAAAGGGAAAGCACAAAGAATTGGGGTTTGTCCAGCAAGCAAATATCATTCCTAATAACAGCACACAGACCAGAAACCTCCCTCCACTGCCCAAGAGTAATTAAAATTAAATTGGTAATTCTCAGGGAGCTGGTGAATTGGGTAGATCAGTACTAAAAAAGGAGGGCTTGAGTGACCTGGATGAGAATTTATCTCCTTTTTTTTCTATCCTAAGTGTCAGCATAAAAGCTCACAGGTGAGACAATGTCTTGCCAATGAGCACAGAAATGTGCCCTGGTTTCTCATGGTGTGTTCATCTTCAGTTGCAAGTCAGATGCTGGACAACACATTCAACAATTGGTTGATTGATTACAGAATTAATCAGGTTGAAAAAGACCTTCAAGATAGTCAACCTATTACCCAACGCCTTCTAATGAAGTAAACCATGGCACCAAGTGCCACATGCACATCTTTTTAAACACTTCCAGGGACAGTGACTTCACCACCTCTCCAGGCAGTCCTTCCTAATGGCCAATCCCTCTTTCAGTGAAGAACATCCTAACATCCAGCCTAAACCTGCCCTGGTGCACATATTTGGAATCTGATGATACCTTTTTTCTTCATTTTAACTAGAAATGGCTTACAAATAAACTGTGACAATAAGGTTCATGCCTTATTGGGAGGAAAGTATCATAATGTCCTGAGCTTCTGTGCTCAGATCCACCTGATCGTCTGTCAGAGAATCAGAGCAGAGGCACAATCCCAAGCACAACTCCAGGCTGGGTGGGGAATGGCTGAGAGCAGCCCTGAGGAAAAGGCCCTGGGGGTCTGGGGTGATGAAAAGCTCAACATGAGGCTGCAGTGTGAGTGCAGCCCAGACAGCAACTGTGTGCTGGGCTGCAGCAAGAGCAGTGTGGGCAGCAGGGCAAGGGAGGGGATTCTGCCCCTTTGCTCTGCTCTCCTCAGACCCCATCTGGAGTCCTGTGTGCAGTTCTGGAGCCCCCAGCACAGGAAGGACATGGAAGTGTTGGAGCCAGTCCAGAGGAGGCCACCAAGATGCTGAGAGGGCTGCAGCAGCTCTGCTGTGAGGACAGGCTGAGAGAGTTGGGGCTCTGCAGCCTGGAGAAGAGAAGGCTTCCAGGAGACCTTAGAGTAGCCTTCCAGGATCTGAAGGGGGCTACAGGAAGGCTGGGGAGGGACTATTGACAAGGTCTTGCAATGCCAGGACAAGGGGCAATGGGTTTGAAGTGGCAGAGGGGAGATTGAAAGTGGATGTTAGGAGGAAGTTGTTTGCAGTGAGGGTGGTGAGACACTGGCACAGGTTGCCCAGGGAGGTTGTGGCTGCTCCCTCCCTGGAGGTGTTCAAGGCCAGGTTGGAGGAGGCCTTGAGTGACCTGTGCTAGTGGGAGGTGTCCCTGCCTATAGCAGGGAGTTGGAACTAGATGATCCTTGAGGTCCCTTCCAACCTTACCATTCTATGATTCTATGACAAGGTCCTTGTTAGGAAGCCAGTGTGGCACCACCAGGTGCCCAGGCTTTAAGCATCTCTTGTGACTGATCCCTCTATAGAGTTTTAACATGAAAATGAAATGCTAGGGAAGACTCAGGTCTTGCAACAGGAAATACTGAACACCAGGTCCACACACAGCATTTGGGGAACACTCTGGGCTGATGCTTGCAGTGAGTGCTTGGATTAAAAGCCAAGGCACGTAGGCATGCAAGGAAAGAAGCTTGCAAGGCTGTGCTGACCCACCCTGACCTAAGTAACCACTGAAGGCTCTTCTTGGTCCTTCAGCAACCATCTCTATGAGTTTTAAATACTACTGCCCCTCTTCCAGTGCCTACATGGTGCGGAGCCATGGGCAGGGGCACATCCACCTCGTGAGCCAGGAGTCCTGCTGGGTTGCATGAAGCAGGATTGCTTTAGGTTCTGTAGCACTGCCTTGCAAACAATTTGACATTTTAGTTAAGCAATTAAAAGTTCTAGGGTGAATCCAGGATTATGGAAAAGAGCTGCTTGCCAAGCTGGTGCATGATGTTCCAGGCATGCACAAGATACTTTTCAGCTGTGTGCATTACCCATAACCAATTTTACATTTCCCTGGGTGTTTTTCTCAACTAACTTGAAGAATGAACATGTTGCTATGCACATTCACATTCTCCTTGGACTTTCAAATTCCTCATTTGCTCTTTTTTTTTTTTTTTCTTCCCCTAAAGAAGTGCATTGATTTTTACAACCTGGGTATTATTTACAATACCTTGAGGCCCCGATATTGAAGCTCAAATGTTTCAAGACCCTACTGCTAATGAGATCACACTTTGATTCATTGCAGATACAAAAAATAACAACCCAATGAATAAAGCAGACAGCTGAAAAGCAGAGCAGGGATGTGAGTTAGCATCCACATCACGGTGTTGGTCTCTTAACTGACAGTCCAGACTGACACAGGCAGAACCATGATTGCTTTATGCCAAGCCTTTGAAAACTGGAAGAAATGAGATATGGTGATACTGGATCCCAAGAGAAGTTGGAAACCCATAGTCTAGATCTGCACAAAATGCTTAATCTTGCATCTGGGAAAGAACCCCAGGGACCAATATGGGTTGGGCACTGATCTGTTGGACTGCAGCAAAGGGGAAAAGGATTTGGGGGTCCTAGTTGATGGGAGGTTGACTATGAGCCAGCAATGTGCACTTGTAGCCAGGAGGAACAATGGCATTCTGGGGTGTATTAGAAGGGCTGTGGCTAGTAGGTCGAGAGAGGGTCTCCTGCCCCTCTGCTTTCCCCTGGTGAGGCCACATCTGGAGTACTGCATCCAGTTCTGGGCACCCCAGTTCAAGAGAGACATAAAACTGCTGGAGAGAGTCCAGCACAGAGCCACAAAGATGCTGAAGGGAATGTGTGCTGTTTTAAGGCTAATTGGAATATCTTAATGGAGAAAATTAATACTATAGGCTGTGAAAAGCAAACACTGGTGATGTCTGCTTCACTCATAGGCTTGCTGAGATGTATAAGACTAAGAACACAAAACATAGGTAAGACACTCGTGCTTGGAGAGAGTCTCGGTGTCTCTAGCTTTCTGCCTTCTCCTCTCTGCTAACCTAACCACTTTCCTCCTAACTCCCCTGGCTGATCCTCCAAACTCATCTTGTGCATAAGCCAAACCCTGGGGGTAAAGTAGAGGGGTGGGGAGAAGGTGGAAGGGTGGTTGGAAGCCCCTCCTGGGGTCTCTGATTTCTGGGAGGGGAATTGTGTTTCTGTATTACCTTTAACTTGTCTATGTCTGTAACTATTCCTGTCTCTTGTGTATATCTCTGCTTGTACATTGTGCTGAGCTGTAAACAGAGCTTCAGTCCTTAACTTCCAGCTTGCTGAGTCTAGTCTGGGGGATTGTACAAAGTGTGGGGGGGCAGGGAACTCCCAAACCATCACAGAATGGAACACCTCTCTTACAAGGAGAGCCTGGGGGAGCTGGGGCTGTGCTGCTTGGAGAAGAGGAGACTGAGAGGTGACCTCAGCAATGTTTATAAAGATGTGCAGGGTGCATGTCAGGAGGCTGGAGCCAGGCTCTGCTGGGTGATGCCCAATGGACAAGGGTGGAAGCTGAGGTATAGGAAGTTTCATTTAAACACAAGGAGGAATTTTTTCCCTGTGAGGGTGACAGAACACTGGAGCAGGCTGCCCAGGGGGTTGTGAAGTCTCCCTCTCTGGAGAGCTTCAAAACTCACCTGGATACATTCCTGTGTGATCTGGTATAGGTGATCCTGCTCTGGCAGGGGGGTTGGACTGGATGAGCTTTTCGAGGTCCCTTTCAGCCCCTGACATTCTGTGATTCTATAAGCTGATGAGATGCTCCAACTCACTTGCTGAGGGATCTGCCCAGAAGTATTGCATTTGTGGGAAGTGCATTAGCAGAGCTCAGGAGAAAAGGGTAGGTCTCCAGGGGCAAGAGCTGGGGGGAATTGTTGCCAGATCATTTCTTGATTAACATCACAGAAGCACAGAATTAACCAAGTTGGAAAACACCTCCAGGATCATCCAGTCCAAGCTATCACCTAACACTTCTAATTAACTAAACCATGGCACTAAGTGCCTCATTCAGCCTCCTTTTAAACAACTTCAGGGATGATGACACCACCATCCTCCCCAGGCAGCCCATTCCAATGCCAATCACTCTTGCTGGGAAGAACTTCTTCCTAACATCCAGCCTGAAGCTGCCCTGGCACAGCTTGGGGCTGTGTCCTCTTGTTCTGTCCGAGTGCCTGGTGGAAGAGCTCAACCCCACCTGGCTACAACCTCCTTTCAGGTAACTGTAGAGAGCTATGAGGTCTGCCCTGAGCCTCCTCTTCTCCAGGCTACACATCCCCAGCTCCCTCAGCCTCCCATCACAGGGCTGTGCTCCAGGCCCTTCACCAGCCTTGCTGCCCTTCTCTGGATACATTCAAGCCCCTCAATATCTTTCTTAAATTGAGGGGCCCAGAACTGGACACAGCACCCAAGGTGTGGCCTGACCAGTGCTGAGTACAGGGGCAGAAGGACTGCCCTGGTCCTGCTGGTCACACTATTCCTGATACAGGCCAAGATGCCTTCTTGGCCACCTGAGCACACTGCTGGAAAGTCCTCAGTTTTGAGAAGATGTTTATGCAAGTTGAGAAGGTTTCTTACCAAGGTGACTCTGGCAGGCAGTAGCTTTGCATAGATACACAAGGACAGGGTCTTATGTCCTGAGCCTGGTCCTTCCTACGTGGTGCCTGGGCTTCCTTGCACAGCACAGAAGTTAATGCCAAAGGAGCCATGCCCAGCAAATGTCATCACATCCAGTTCCATGCCTGGAGCTTCCAACTGCCTGGAGTTGTGGAAGATGCACCAAGAAACCTCTTTGTCTTGGAAGATAATTAAATGCCACCTTTTGTTTACAGCAGGGACACTTAAAACATCATAATGAACTTCCCAAAACTGATTGGCCCCTGTCACAGGAAGGCAGAGTGTGCGTGGAGAGGTCTGTGTGATACCCACAAGTAACCAGCCTGTCCCTCACCCACACTTCCACCCCTCTATGCCTGTCCCTTAGCCACACTTCCAACCCTCTATGCCTGCCCCTTAGCCACAATGGAGAAGAGGAGGCTCAGGGCAGACCTCATTGCTCTCTACAACTACATGAAAGGAGGTGGCAGCCAGGTGGGGTTGGGCTCTTCTGCCAGGCAACCAGCAACAGAACAAGGGGACACAGTCTCAAGTTGTGCCAGGGGAGGTCTAGGCTGGATGTTAGGAGGAAGTTCTTGACAGAGAGAGTGATTGGCATTGGAATGGGCTGCCCAGGGAGGTGGTGGAGTTGCTGTCCCTGGAGGTGTTCAAGCAAAGCCTGGATGGGGCACTTAGTGCCATGGTCT
>WBNM01042028.1:7237-43568 GCA_013399055.1 Ramphastos sulfuratus
GGAGGTGAAGGGGAGTGTGCGGGGCGGAGTGGGGTGTGTGTGTGCGGGGCACTGCGGCCGGCGGGCCCCGGCGCTGCTGAGCGAGAGAAATGTGAGCCGGCTGCACCACTGCGGCGGCACTGCGGGCACCGGGCGGCAGCGGCGCGGGAGCGCGCAGGCAGCGCCCGCGCCCGCCGAGCCCCGCGGGACAGTGGGGCCGGAGCCTGCCCTGCCTGCCTCCTCCTGCCTGACTCCTGCCTGCCCTTCCTGCCCTGCCTGCCTGCCCTGCCTGCCTCCTCCTGCCTGCCCTGCCTGCAGCCTGCCTCCTGCCTGCAGCCTGCCTGCACCTGCCGGAGGGTGAAAGGGGGNGAAGCGGGGCCGTGGAAGCGGGGAGACCCCCCCAGCATCCCCGAGGAGCCGGCGGCTCTCACGGGCAGCGCCTGCATCGCTCTGCCTTTCAGATCACCTTTAGCCGCTTGGGCCTCCCAGCCTTCGGCGGGCACGGAGCTGGGCTCTGGAGGCTAAACTGGGCACACGACCGCAGCGGGTGGCACGGCGGGCCCCTAATGCAGGTAACGACCGGCAGCTACCGTCCTTTTGGCCAGGCTGCCAGGGGGGCATCACCCCGCGGGCGTGAGGACGTGCGGGTGTGGGGTGTGCGGTGTACAGTGCCTCAGGGTGCGGGGCATGGGGTGTGCAGTGTGCGGGTGTAGAGTGTGGGGTGCAGGGCATGCGGTGCAGGGCGTGCGGTGTGCGTTGCGTTTGCACATGTGTGTGCACCTCTGGGCTGCGAGCGGACAGTGCGACGTGGGGCTGGGGGCTGCGGGGGGAGGTGTTTGTGGGCCGGATGCCGTGCGCCGCTGGCGGGTGCTGGGCAGGGCTGTATCGCCCCAGAGGTGCTGGGGGTGCGGGTTAAGGAGGGGTGCTGAGCCAGGGCTGTGCGTGAAGGGGTGTGACGGAGCGAGCAAGGCACCGCGGTGGCTGCGTGCGGATCGCTGTGACCGGCAGCGCACTGCGGGTGAGTGGCTGCGTGAGATCTGCGGGCGCAGAGCCCCCGGGGCTGCTGCCGTGTGCGGGAGCAGGCATTTACGCCGCGTGTGGGTTTCGGGTGCAGGACGTGGGGGTACAGGCTGTGGGCCCGTGATGGGGGATGCAGGACGCGAGGCCCGGGCAGGCATCGCGGGATGCTTAGAGGACCCCAGTGTCACCATGGCATAGCCTCCCCCCGGACGGACCCCCACTGGGGTCGGGCAGGGATCCAGCCCCTCACGGCTCTCGGCCATCCGGGGCTGAACCTCCCACGGCCTCTTGCCATCCCCACGGGCGGCTGCTGCAACCAGATGGCCCCCTCCGGCCCCCTCCGTCAGGCCTGGCAGGGCTCGGCAGGAGCAGGCAGCCGCTAACAGGATTTGCAGCGTGATGGAGGAGAGAGCCTTCGCCCTCCTCAGAGGAGACAGCCTGGCAACGGGGCTGCCGAGGCAGAAAATGGCCACGGGCTGGCTGCCTGCCCCCCAGCTCCTGCCCCCAAACGTGGCCTGCCCTCCCCAGCAGCTCCGGGACAAGGGCAGGGAGCTGGGAAGGGGGAGAGGAAGCTGGAGGGAGGGATAATAGCAGGGACAGATCAGGAGCAAGCGATGGAGGTAAAAATAGATCCACTGAGCAGAGGAGGGGCTAAACGTGAGAGAAAACCCTGAGCAGAGGCAGGTCGGTGGGGAGCCTGTCTGGGAGGGGCCCTGAATCTCAGCAGGGTGCAGGGGGTCCTGCCTTCCTGGACCCTAGGGCAGAGGGCAGACCTGGGACCCCACACTCGGGGCCACTGAGGAGATGCCTGGGGGGAAATACCTTCCTGTNGGGACAGTGGGGCCGGAGCCTGCCCTGCCTGCCTCCTCCTGCCTGACTCCTGCCTGCCCTTCCTGCCCTGCCTGCCTGCCCTGCCTGCCTCCTCCTGCCTGCCCTGCCTGCAGCCTGCCTCCTGCCTGCAGCCTGCCTGCACCTGCCGGAGGGTGAAAGGGGGGTGCACAAGCCGCAGCCCACCCCGGGCAGCGCAGCCTGCGCTCTCGGCCGCGGAGTGTTGCATCAGCTCTGCGCGGAGCGGGGGCTCCGCGGCCGGGGGAGCCGGGGGAGGGAGAGCGGAGCTGCGGGGCCGGCGGAAGGTGCCTCCTCGGCGCTACCTGCCCGCCTCCCCCNAATGCAGGTAACGACCGGCAGCTACCGTCCTTTTGGCCAGGCTGCCAGGGGGGCATCACCCCGCGGGCGTGAGGACGTGCGGGTGTGGGGTGTGCGGTGTACAGTGCCTCAGGGTGCGGGGCATGGGGTGTGCAGTGTGCGGGTGTAGAGTGTGGGGTGCAGGGCATGCGGTGCAGGGCGTGCGGTGTGCGTTGCGTTTGCACATGTGTGTGCACCTCTGGGCTGCGAGCGGACAGTGCGACGTGGGGCTGGGGGCTGCGGGGGGAGGTGTTTGTGGGCCGGATGCCGTGCGCCGCTGGCGGGTGCTGGGCAGGGCTGTATCGCCCCAGAGGTGCTGGGGGTGCGGGTTAAGGAGGGGTGCTGAGCCAGGGCTGTGCGTGAAGGGGTGTGACGGAGCGAGCAAGGCACCGCGGTGGCTGCGTGCGGATCGCTGTGACCGGCAGCGCACTGCGGGTGAGTGGCTGCGTGAGATCTGCGGGCGCAGAGCCCCCGGGGCTGCTGCCGTGTGCGGGAGCAGGCATTTACGCCGCGTGTGGGTTTCGGGTGCAGGACGTGGGGGTACAGGCTGTGGGCCCGTGATGGGGGATGCAGGACGCGAGGCCCGGGCAGGCATCGCGGGATGCTTAGAGGACCCCAGTGTCACCATGGCATAGCCTCCCCCCGGACGGACCCCCACTGGGGTCGGGCAGGGATCCAGCCCCTCACGGCTCTCGGCCATCCGGGGCTGAACCTCCCACGGCCTCTTGCCATCCCCACGGGCGGCTGCTGCAACCAGATGGCCCCCTCCGGCCCCCTCCGTCAGGCCTGGCAGGGCTCGGCAGGAGCAGGCAGCCGCTAACAGGATTTGCAGCGTGATGGAGGAGAGAGCCTTCGCCCTCCTCAGAGGAGACAGCCTGGCAACGGGGCTGCCGAGGCAGAAAATGGCCACGGGCTGGCTGCCTGCCCCCCAGCTCCTGCCCCCAAACGTGGCCTGCCCTCCCCAGCAGCTCCGGGACAAGGGCAGGGAGCTGGGAAGGGGGAGAGGAAGCTGGAGGGAGGGATAATAGCAGGGACAGATCAGGAGCAAGCGATGGAGGTAAAAATAGATCCACTGAGCAGAGGAGGGGCTAAACGTGAGAGAAAACCCTGAGCAGAGGCAGGTCGGTGGGGAGCCTGTCTGGGAGGGGCCCTGAATCTCAGCAGGGTGCAGGGGGTCCTGCCTTCCTGGACCCTAGGGCAGAGGGCAGACCTGGGACCCCACACTCGGGGCCACTGAGGAGATGCCTGGGGGGAAATACCTTCCTGTTCCCACTTCCTCTGGCCCAAACATGCAGGCAAATGGAGAGGACCTGCAGGGCTTGAGTGCCAAATTGCCGGGATGCAGGCGGGCACTCATCCCAAGGGAGCACTGTCAGCCGGTGGATCCCTGAAGAGCCTCGGATCCAACCGCCTCTCCCTTTTCATTTCCAGTGAGCACGAAGCTGAGCTGGGGACAGAAGTGCTGGGGACAGAGGGGACGAGGTGCGTGGCAGCCCTGGCAGCAGCCCAGGTGAGCTGCCCCGCGGAGCGGGATGTGCCCTGAGCCCCTGCCCCAGGGGAGCTGCTGCCGGTGACGGCAAGTGGGAGAGCCGGGAAGTCAGAGCAAAGGAATTTGCAAACACATTCTTCAGCGCCACGAGGATCCCACGGCGCCTAAACAGGAATAAAGGCCGGCTGGAGGTGGGGGCTGGGACGAAGCAGGGGCTGCCCTTGCTTCCTGCAGGACCCCCTCGGATTCACCTGCTCTGGGCAGCGCACAGCACCACGATCCTCATCTTGCCATTCTTTACCGCGGCTGATCCAGCACAGAAAGTGCCAGCAAAGGCAAAGAAGACCTCCGAGTGACGGCCAATGTCACGCTAACGTCCCTGCGAGGCACCGCGGAGAGCCAGCACTTTGATCGCCTGCCCGAGAGCATCCTCCGAGGCAGGCAGGATGCCGCTGTGAGCCCTGCCTGCCCCTGCCTGCCCCTGCCTGCCCCTGCCTGCCCCTGCCTGCCCCGGCCTCACGCCCGGTGCCCTTGGGGCTGGCTAGAGAAGAGGGGCGCGGGGCCTGCTGGCGCTGCCCTGTCCCCCCAGGATGCTCTCCCGCGCCAGCAGCTGTTCCCCATGCTACTGCTCCGCCGCCAGACCGAGACTGAAAGCTCCGCAGGCTGCCGGCATGTTTTAGCCTCATGCAGGCGTCCCTCGGAGACCCCAGAGCAGTGGACAGTAATGTGAAAACGATACTCATGTCGTGTCTGAAAGGGCAACAGGTCATCATCAAAATGGAGGCGATGAAGATCATCCACCCAGAGAAGTTCTCGGAGCTGCAGGCCTCTCAGCCGCGCTACGCACCGGCCCCACGCCGCGAGCCGCCCCTCGTGGCCAAGCGTGCCTGGCCCTCCGAGTCCGAGATCATCGTCAACCAGGCCTGCGGGGACATCCCCGCCTTGGATGCCACCCCCGGGCCCCTGCCGCTGCCCCGGACTCCCCCCCTGCCGCGGCGAGAGCGCGGGTACCAGAGCCAGCGGAAGGGCAGCTCGGAGGTCTGCTACCACCGGCAGCCGCCGTCGGACGAGGTGATCGTCAACCAGTATGTGCTGCACCCCTCCACGCCCTGCGAGCCCCTCGAGTGCCCCACCTGCGGCCACATGTACAACTTCACCAACAAGCGGCCCCGCATCCTCTCCTGCCTGCACTCGGTGTGCGAGGAGTGCCTGCAGATCCTCTACGAGTCCTGCCCCAAGTACAAGTTCATCTCCTGTCCCACCTGCAAGCGGGAGACCGTCCTCTTCACCGACTACGGGCTGGCGGCGCTGGCCGTCAACACCAGTATCCTCAACAGACTGCCGGCCGACGCCCTGGCCACCAACCCCGTCCAGTGGAGCAGCGACACCGACCGCAGCTGCTACCAGACCTTTCGCCAGTACTGCGGCGCCGCCTGCACCTGCCACATCCGGAACCCGCTCTCCTCCTGCACCATCATGTGAGCCCCGCACCCCTGCCCGCACCTCCCGGCACCGGGGCGGCCGGCGGGCGGGAGAGGACGACGGAGCACCACGGATGGGCCCCTGTCCCTTCTTCACTGATGGCACAGCCTGAGGATGCTCTGATGCTTGCCCTGACCAAGGACATGGGACTGGCATCCTCGCTGGCACTGGTGGGTGGCGATGGGGATGCTGGGATCTGGCAACAGCCCCCTTTGTGCCAGTGGTGCCCAGGAAGAGTGACACTGGGACAGGGAGCACGTCAACCTGCACATCCAGGGACTCCATCTCTCCCCAGGACTGCAGCGGGTGCCCCTGCCCTGCACCGAGCATTTCACCACGCTCCTTTCTTGAGCATCTTCTCCCTCCTCTCTCCCTGCGGCTCCCAGGAGTGGACACTGGGTCCCGAGCAGAATGACCCTTCCCATCATCCCACGGCCACCGGCAGTGGCACAAGGAGCCCTAGAGGTACACGGTGCCGCACCGGGTCGCTCACTCAGCACGGGAAGCAAGGACAGGTCCTCAGCTGTGTGCCCCCTCCCCCTTCTCTGTAAGTTATTTGCCAAAGCTTTCATCTCAGTGGCCAAGCTGCCACGCTCCCGAGTTGCCGTAGCCATGCCAAGCTGCCACACTGGCCCCTCGGTTGTGAGCCCACACGCAGTCCACGGGCCCCTGAGGAAAGCTCCACTTTGTCCTCGTTTTGGAGGATTCTCATTTTCTCCCCGACTGTCCCTGGCTGCCCTGTCCCAGGCCACTACGCATTCACAAAGGCATTGAGCCGTGCCCGTTCTCTGCCACTCTGCCCGGGGCCTTGCACCGATGCCCTGTGGGATGGCTCAGGAGGCAGTGTGGGGTCTGGTACCCCAAATTGCCAGAGAGGGGATTTGGCTGGGCACAGGGCAGAGCTCTGGCTCCTACCCATGGTCCCTTCCCGGTGCAGTATCTCTGTTCTCACCCCTGTGCAAAGGGGCTGGCAGGGCAGCAGCCCCCTGGGAACAGTCTTGTTTTCTCCAGGGCACTTGGAGGGGTAGGTTTGCTGCCAAAAAAAGCAAAAAATTAACCTAAAAAAAAAAAAGAAAAAGCCATAAATCGCAGGGGCTGAGCACCACAACCGCCGTGGCTACGGCACCAGGGGCACCTGCCACTGGGTCCCAGGGCACCAGGGCCGGGTGAGGAAGAGGGGCTCATAGAGCCCCTGGCCTGGAGGGAAGAGCAGCCCCCAGCACTGGTTAAAGCCCAGCATCCATCACGGGAAAGGGACCCAACCGTCCCCTCCTGCTCACCCCAAGGTAGCCTGCGATGCCGCCAGCACAGCCCCAGGTGCCACCCTGCTGCCAGTGAGAACGGGGCCTGAAGCCGCCTCTGTGTTGCTCTGCCAATGCCTCCTGCTGCTGGTTGTGACGATGATGATGTTTTCTACCCGGCCTTGTTCTGACCCCATCAGTCTCCCCAATAAAGATTATATTGGAACGAATGGCGAGCCAGCGTCTGCGGCACCAGCGGGGGTGCGCAGTGGCCAGGACACTGCGCTCTGGCCCTGCTCTATCTGCGAGGCAAGTTGGGTGGGAGATACCCAGGGGAAGAGCTGGACACTTCCTATGCCCTGGTCTTGGCTCTGGCTGTTCCTCCTCAAGTGATGTGATATACTGGAGGGAGGGGGGATTTGCCAGCCTGGACAAGGTGGCACCACTGGTGAAGGGAGCCAGGCAGGGACATGGGCATCACTGGGAGCCCTTGGCCTCACTCTGCTGAGGCAGTAGCACCCATGGGCCCTGCCATGTGCCTCTCTCTGCACCATGCCCAGTGCCACACAGCAGCTGGCTTGGGCTTGGCATACAGCTGGTAGCGCCAGCAAACGGCTTCAGCAGCGAATGCCGAATGGCTGCACCAAATGGTCCCTGGAGTCCCTGGGATGGCAACAACCCAGCTGGGAGAGGCAGGGATTTCGTAGAATCATAGAATCCCAAAGTGGTGTGGGTGGGGAGGGACCTGTGAAGGTCATCTGGTCTAACTCTGCAGCCAGCAGGGACAGCTGCAACCAGAGCAGGTGCCCAGAGTCACAAACAACCTCACCTGGGATGGTGCCAGCCATGGGGCAGCTCTCACCTCTGGGCAACCTGGACCAGGCTCTCCCCACCCTCAGGGTCAAACATTTCTCCCCTCTCTCCAGCCTCAATCTCTCTCTTTTAGTTTCAAACCCTCACTCCTTGGCCTGTCACATCAGGGCCTGCTCAAAACTCTGTCCCCAGCTTTCTGATCAGCCCTTGAAGGCCACCAGAAGGTCTCCCTGAAGCCTTCTCCTCTCCAGGCTGAACACCCCCAACTCTGCCAGCCTGGCTCACAGCAGAGCCCTTCCAGCCCTGCCAGCATTGCTGTGCCCTCCTCTGGCCCTGCTCCAGCAGGTCCCTGTCTGTGCTGTGCTGAGGGCTCCAGAGCTGCCCCAGCACTGCAGGGGGGGCTCAGCAGAGCACAGCAGAACAGAGCAGGGGGACAGAATTGCCTCTGTTGACCATCTGGCCACAATCTGCAGTAGAAGCTTCCAGGAGGATGTTCCTGGGGCAATGCAGGAGCGACTGCAGCAGGAGCTGTGCACACAGGCTGGCATTTGCCCCTGTGTGCCCACAGGTGCATGCTGGGGCTCTGTGTGCAGGCACATCTCCACCAGCACACTGCTAGACCCCAGTTTCCTCTCTGCCCTCTCTGTGTCCATCTCTGCATTCTCTACGGGTCACTGTGGAGCAGCTGCTCTGATGCATTCCTGGGTCATGGCAGAGCCCCAGGGGGTGCAGGGTGGTCTCAGACCCTTTGCTCTTGGCTGCCAGTTCCCTTCCCAGGGGGGTTCTATGCCCATAAAACAAGCCCACACCTGCAGCCCATGGGGACTAAACTACAGCATCAAGAATGCAGCCTGTGCCATCCCTACCTCCAACCATGCCACAGCCATGCCCTGGCTCCTGCCCCTGCACCCACATCTGCACCATCCCTCATGAGTGTGAAGGGCACATGAAGCCCTGGCAGCAGTGTCTGGGGGTGGTCCTGCTGCATCTCCCCAGGGAGCCCAGTGGTGCGGCTGCCTGGGGAAGCTGGGGGAGCCCCAAATCCAGGAGGAGAGTCTCCAACACCCTGAAGGTTCATCCTGAATCTAGGATGAGATCTCCATCTGCAGGGCTCCTAAAGCCATCAAAACAGTGAGCAAGCCAGGGCAGAAGTGGTGGCAATTTTGGCCTCAAATTTGCCCTTTTTATTACATAAGGCTGATTGGGTACATTGTGTCCTCCCCCTCAGGGTACCTCTTGGGTATGGAGTAAATTTAAAACTGCTAATTGGATTCTGAGTTGCAATTAAGGACAGAATGGGCCAATTTCTCCTGCCCTATTAACATCCAAGGAGCACTCGCTGCAAGAGGGGCCTGGGTGTGCTGCAGGGGGAGAGGGACAGGACAGGGACAGCTCTAGTGTGCTGCCTGCAGGTCTTTCAAAGTCACTCTGGCATCCCAGGGCTGCTGTGGCCACACTGAGGTCCATGCCTGCAGGCTGGCCAGGTCCCACCAGCTGGTTGGACGCAGCCAGGAGGTTGCTGTGGGAGCAGGTTAGGATGTGTGGGAGCAAAGCTGCCCTGAGATGTCCCAGGTGACCTGGCTGCAAGTGTGTTTCACACTGGACTTAATCTCTGGGCTCTTCTGGTGCCCAGGCTGGCCCACGATGGGAGAGGGAACTTGGGTCTCCAACGGCTCCTAGGGATGGTCTTCCTCCAAGTGTCCTCACCTGAGCTGCAAGAAGGGCTGGCAAGGGGCAGCTCTCTGCAGGCTTGGGATCAGCCTTTAGCACAGGTTCAGGGGATGATGGCTCCCAGCCCTTCTCCCCAAAGCTGCAGTGCCATGGGTCACACTGTGCTGCTGCCATCAGCCGATGGGCAGCCCCAGGGCCAGTCCCTAAATATGTGGCCCCACTGGTCCCCACCCTGCTGGGGGGTTGCACAACAGCTCCTCGTTGGCACAGAGAAGGGGGAGGATCTGGCCCCAGTATAGGGATGACCAAAGGCTGTGCTGGGCTATCTAGCAGCACCATGCCAGGTTGGGAATGAGGTGGCTGGGCATTAGGGCTGTGTCCTCCTTGGGGACATGCAAAAGCCTTGACCCAGGGTGGTTCACATACCCGAAATGCCCATTTGAGCAGAGAGGAAGCTGCCTGCAACGGTCTCTGCCAGCACCCATCTTTCACAACGAGGTGCAACCCCAGGAGGAGAAGATAATGAGTTGTGGCACAGAGCCCGAGAGGCTGTGACAGGTCCCCAGGGTAGCGCTGGCCCTGCAGATGGGGAGGGAGTGCTGAGCTCGGGAGCTTTCCTGGGGTTGAAGCCAGGTGAGGGTTGCCTGCGGGCACAGGGACCTGCTGCTGCTGGCTCCCAGCTTCACATCCAAGGCTGCATTCTGAAGCAGGAGTTGCTCTCAGTGCCTCACCAGTTCTTCGCCACCCCCTGGCTGCTGTCCTTCCAACCTGGCTCTCAATAGGTGCAGGAGGGGGACAGTGCTGGCATGTCCCCAGTGTGGGGGCTGAGTGGGGATGGGGAGGTGCTGCTGCTGGCCGTGGTGCAAAAGAGCTGAGGATGCCTCTGGCCAGAGCTGGATGGGGCCCTGACACCCCAGCCCCCTGCCCCCCAGCCCTTGCCTGCTCAGGTGGGTGAGGCCAGGCACACTCCGTGTGTACTGAGGCTGCCTGTGCTGCTGATGTCCCCATTGCCACCTGGGCATGGCTGGGGATCCAGGGGAGGGACATGCTGGGCTTCAGTGGGAGGCTGTCCCTGCAGAGTCCCAAGCAGGGAGGACCATGGAAGGATGGGGACACCCATGTCACCAGTCTGGGGACACCCATGTCACCAGTCTGGAGACACCCTGCCACTGCTGGGAGATGTGCTGAAGCATCCGATGCATTGAAATGGGGGTTTGGGGAGGGCAGAGGGAGGGCAGCAATGGGGTGGATTGAAGGGGCTGTGCTGCAGCCCATGGAGTGGAGAGCAGCTGGGGGGCTGCAATGAGGGCAGCAAAGAAGAGCTGGGGGTGTTGGCAAGAAGGTATGGGCATGTGTATGATAAGGCTGTGGGGCATGGGGGCCTGTGGGAGACACAGGAGGGTGCTGGGGGCTGCAGCCATGCATGGGGGCACAGGGTACTGGGGTGGGGGTGTGCTGCTCACTAGGGGTGCACAGGGACTGCAAGGGATCAGAGGGGGTGTGCAGGGATATGGGGGGGCTGTGCCTGGAGACGGCTCCTGGGAGCCCCCTCTGAGCCTCCGGTGGCTCTCAGCCCACTCGGGCACCATGCTGCTGCCCACCCTCACCACGCTAAACATAACCCAGTCCCTGGGAGCAGGCACTGCAGCAGGGCTCCTGCAGCCATCCTGCCTGCAGCTGGGACACTGCCGGGTTCTGCATGGCCCTCGGGCTCTGTCCCACACCATAGAGCCGCAGGGACCCCCCCCCCGCCCAGGGCAGGACCCAGGTGCTCTTCCCTGGTTTTCAGCCCCCAGAGGGGCTGGTAGCCCAGCCAGGGGAGCACGGCCGTGCTGGAGGCTGTGCCAAGCTCCGGGGTGCCCCTGCGGGGACAGCCCTGGCCCGGTTTGCCCACGAGACAGTTATACCCCCCCCAGTAATGTAGAGCAGGGACATGTGCCAGGCCTCCGTGCGGTGCCAGGGCCCCCGGGGGGCTGAGTCCCCTGCTCCCTGCAGGCTCCAGATAGCCAAGACCGCCCCCGGCGAGGGCAGAGCTGCTCCTGCTGGAGCTGCTCCACTTGGTATAAATAAACACTGCCTGTAGCAGTAGCGCCCGGGGAGGGCATGCCTGCCCTTGCCCCCCGCCTCACCTGCTTCAGGGTGCCCTGTGCCCACCACTGCCTCCTGCGCCTCGGCACTTTGCGGGAGCATCGCACAGCAGCACTGGTGCTGAGAGTAGCCTGAGTGCCCCGCGGGCACAAGGGCAGGGGCTGCCCACAGGGCTGTGCAGGCAGGGGGCATCTGCTCGCTCCTCACCGACCCAGCTCCCTTGCAGGAGCAGGAAGGAGGTGGGTGGAGAGTGGTACCCCACGGTTCCCCCCACCCACACCTTCTGGGTGGTGCCCCTGGCAGGTTTCTGAAGGAAAAGAGCAGAGCCAGCTGGTTGCACAACCCTGGCATGGCCAGGCAGGAAGACTGGGCACAGGAGCCCCTCAGCAGGGATGAGCAAGGGTGGGGCTGGAGAAGCATGACAGCCATGGGGAGCAGTTTGGCACTGGGGCTGTGTAGAGTCATGGCAGAGCACCAAGAAGAGGCTGGTGGTGACAAAAAAGGAGCGGCACAGCCCAGGCTGCAAGGATGTGGCCAGCACCACGGGAGACTGTCCCCTCTAATGGTATTTCAGGAGAGTCTGGCACCTCCCTGCCACCCCACTCCAGCCCAAAAGTGGGTGGGAGCCTGGAGCCATCTTATTCCTTTTAGGGCACAGGTGTGCCCCGTAGGCAGCTGCCAGCCCTGTGCTCTGCAGGGTAGGGGAGGAAGGTGCAGAGGAGCTGTGCCATGGCCCAGGCATTCTCTGACTGGGACACAGCCCCTGCACAAGGTTGGCTGCCAAGTAAGCAGCAGAGCCCACATCCTGCCCACCACTAAGAGTTTTCTACCCACTGCTGAGATTTTCCTGCCCACCACAGGCAGCCCAGCTCCCCAGTAGACATGGGTACATCCCATGTGGACATAGCCCCGATGCCATGCTCCCTGTGGGCTCCTCCCCTTGTGGTGCCCAGCTGGAGCTGGCTGCCAGCCACCCACCACAGTCATGTTTGCTCTCATATCTCCACACAGGGCAAGGCATGAGCACAGGCTGGCACCGCTCGGCTGGAGCTGGAGCTGTGGTGGTGGGGACAGGCACACTCTCACAGGGTGGCTGGGGACCACTGGCTGGCACTGTCCCCTTCTTGTGTCACCGCTGGCCTCAAGGGGACATGCTTAGCCCAGACCCAGACCAAACCGAACTCAGCTGGACACAGCTGTGGTAAAACTGAGAGTTGTATTTTGGGTCTGTGCTGGGCATGGGCAGCACAGCCCATGGCACAGCCCTGCTCTGCCCACAGAGTGCCTCCAGTTCCTAGCCCTGTGCCAGGGACATGTCCTCAGTGCAGGAAGGGATCCCATTCCATCTGCCCTTTGCTGCTGCAGTGATGTGGGATGTGGTGCCCCATAGGAAGCAGGTAATGCCCAGTTCCAGGAGTGCCTCCCTTGACTGCCTGCTCCAGCTCCTTCACTGCCTCAACTACTCTGGGTTCATCGGCAGCACTGGGGTATCCTGGGCACCTGGGTTGGCAAGCCTGCTCCCAGGCTGGCATCACGACCCAGCAGCAGCCCCGGGGGCGAAACAGGAGCAGGGCTCCTCTCGCCGCGTGCGGCCCTGCCTGCAGGCACAAACCACCCAGCCCTAGTTGTCGAGGATGAGGAAGAGCAGCACCATCAGGACAACGGGGAGGAAGATGAGGAGCAGGCTGAGCGTCTCTGCCAGCAGCAGCAGCGCCAGCAGCAGCAGGTAGCAGCATCGGCAGCGCCTCTGCAGCCAGCCCAGGCGGCGGATGAGGCAGGGCGGGTAGCGGACGCAGGGCAGGCAGCCGAACATGCGGCTGGTGTGGAAGCGCAGCTGGAAGCGATGTTCCAGGGCACCCGCCAGGCCGGGGCGCCGAGGCGGCAGGGCGGGGGGCCGGGGGGTGGCCAGGGCAGCGGGGGAGCCGGGCTGGGCGTGCAGCAGCAGTAGCTCCTCCTGCAGCTTGCAGATCTCCCACTCCAGCATGGGCGTCTTCTGGCGGCAGATGGGGCAGCGCACGCGGCCGAACTCGGCGCTGCCAGCCGCGTCCATGATGGCACGAAGGCAGGCGCGGCACAGCCCGTGGCTGCAGTTGAGCAGGGCCGGCTTGTGCCGCTGCTCGTCGTAGGGCTCTGTGCAGATGGGGCACTCGTCCTCGCTGCCCGCCGCCGCTCCGTGGCACGGCTCTGCCGCCGCCGTCGCTGCCATCTCGGCGCTCGACGGTTCCTTGTCCTCATCGGAGAAGCTCAGGATGGAGCTGGAGGCACTTGCCAGGCTGGGCGACCCTCCCCGCAGTGCAGGGCTCTCCCCGTGGCGCAGGATGGGGCTGGTGGTGGAGGCGGCAGGAGGCTCCTGCCTCGCAGGCAAGGAGGCACCGTGGGCAGGCAGCCAGTCGTGCCCGGGTAGGAGCGGCTCTGTTCCATCCTCCGCTGGTGGTGGGTTCCAGGAGCTCCTGGTGGCAGCGGGCAGCTCCCTGCAGGGCTGAGGTGGCTCCTCGGGGTGCCCTGACTTCACAGAGTCGTTCTCACCCCACCGCCTGGCACTGCCATCCCCGCTGGCTGCCTGCACCAGCTGGGGGCCAGGCTCTGCGTCCTCGCCTGCTGCTGGCTCCATGGGAGTGGCTGCTCCACAGCCGCCCCTGCCACCCGCTGCCCCCCAGGTGCCCTCGGGCCGGGGTGTGGGACGTCAGCGCAGCTCCAGGGCAGGAGGTGGCCTTCGGCGGGGCTGCCAGAAGGCTTCAGTGACAGCAGCATCCACTCGGAGTCTCGTAAGCCCCCTGGTATGGTTCGAGATGTCCTCCCAGGCCAGAAGCCCCCAGAGCAGGCCGTGTGCCCATCACCCTCACCAACAGGGCACCCCAGGACGGGCAGCGCAGGGAGCATCCGACAGCCACTTCCTTCTCCTCCTTCTCCTCCTCTTCCTCTTCCCCAGCGCCGCCGCGGTACTGACCTGCCGTGCTCCGGCGGCGAGGGCAGCGAGCTGGGTGCTGGCAAGGGGCGCAGGGCTGCAGGAGGCGAGCGGGCAGTGGCTGCCAGCTGTGGGCCGCGCAGGGCCAGGCCCGGGCCGGGCGCTCCCCAGTCTGGTTTGACGGCTCCTGGAAGCCGCTCAAATGCAGCAGCCCGGGGCAGGTCGCCATGGCCGCGCCAATCAGCTCCGGCAGCCGGGGAGGAGCTGTGCCCGCGGCCGCCTCTACCGCGCCGCAGCCAGCGCTGGGCCTGCTCCCGCCGCGCAGCCGTGCCCAGGGCACAAAGGCTACCCCCGGATGGCTCCGGGCTCACGACAGCGCAGCACACCAGCATGGGCTGTGCCAGTCCAGACGCCCCAGCTCACACCAGTGCAGCACACCAGCAAGGGCTGTGCCAGCCCCGACCCCCCAGCTCACACCAGTGCAGCACACCAGCAAGGGCTGTGCCAGCCCCGACCCCCCAGCTCACACCAGTGCAGCACACCAGCGAGGGCTGTTCCAGTCCAGCACACCAGCATGGGCTGTGCCAGTCTAGACCCCCCAGCTCACACCAGTGCAGCACACCAGCGTGGGCTATGCCTGTCAAGCCCTCCAGCTCACACCAGTATAGCACACCAGAATGGGCTGTACCAGCCCAGACCCCCAGCTCACACCAGTATGGGCTGTGCCGGTCCAGATCCCCTCCAGTATGGGCCCTGCACTGCCCCAGTCGAGCCCCTCCCAGCTCACTCCTGTCCTCCAGCTTGGGTCAGGCACAGGCCCAGCTCTTCTTGCCGTGCCCCAGGAACAGCTCACAGTGCTCAGAAGGAAGAACACAGCCTAGACAGTGCCCGGTGTGAGGGGCAGTGTCACCAGCCTGCTGCCTGCCCTGGAGCAGCCCTGCGCTGTGCCCCAGCCGTCCCTGGGGCATGGGGACACACAGCCAGGCAGGGGCTGCAAGTGCAACAGCTCCTCACAGCATGGCGGCAGAGTGGGGACACCCAATAATCACCCAGTTCCCACCTTCAGCTGTGCCACAGCTCGAGTAATGCCCTGGGGCACCGCTCACCTGGGGTTTGGTGCGTGGGAGGGTGACTGGGTCACAGGTGTGGTGTGGCACTGCTGTCCCTTCCTGTCCCAGCCTGCTCCCAGGGACTGTCCCTGGCTGATTCATGCCCTGGGCCTTAATTGCTATTTACCATGGCACCAAGTCGGCTGAACTGGGTAAGGAAGGTGGTGGCACTGGCCCCAGTGGGGCAGTAACAGGGCCAGGAGTGCACACAGCCCTGAGGTTGCCAGGGAACTGGCTGAAGGCTGCTGCCTGGCCTGGTCCTGGCTGGAGATGCTCCCAGGATGGGAGCTGGCACACAGCCAGAGGGGCACTCAATGGGAACTGGCACTCAGGGAGCTCAGACCTCAAAAGCAAGCAGGATGGTGGAGACGAACTGGCAGAGACAGGAGGATTGAAGCTTCTTCCTGCCCCCATCTTTGGCCTCATCCACGGGAGACAGGGGGAACAGGTCCATCAAGGCAGGCTCCTGCACCAGGCACTGCTGCTGCTGCTGACTAAGAGCAGGGTGGAGGACTCCAGGCAACAGCTCACTTCCTCCAGCTCCCACCACGGGAGACAGGGGGAACAGGTCCATCAAGGCAGGCTCCTGCACCAGGCACTGCTGCTGCTGCTGACTAAGAGCAGGGTGGAGGACTCCAGGCAACAGCTCACTTCCTCCAGCTCCCACTACAAACAACGGCTGCTTGCCAAGCCTGCAGCTCCAGCAATGCCCATGGGTGCTGCTCACCCAGCACGGGGACCCCAGCAGCTGGATGGCAGCTTGGTCCCATGCAGAAGCCACCTACAAAGATGTCTTCCATTCCCCAGCAGAGTGTGGGCATGGGAAGCAAGGCTGCACCCATGCCAAACTCACACCCCCAGGAGATGGGTCCCCCCTGCCCACCATGGCCCTGCTGCCACTAGGGAAGGGCTGGTTAGGTAGATCCAGCCCCTGGGCCAGGCCCTTTGTCCTGGCTGAGCTAAGCTCAGCCCAAGGATGATGCCTGAGGCAGGTGGCTTTGCTGGCTCCTTTATTCAGGTAGAGCTCAGAGGAAGGGGGGCAGGGAGCCAGGCTCAGGACCAGGTTTCAGACTGGAAGCGCTGGGACCGTTCCAGGGCTGCCAAATGCTCCTCTGCTTGGGAGGCTGTGAGGCCACCCTCCAGCTGCAGCACCGACTCTAGAGCTTCAGCCACTGCTGCTGGCATCTGCTTGGCATTCCTAGAAGACAGAGCAGGCAGCACCATGGAGGGTGAGCAAGAAAACTGGGGACATACCTGCAGCCCCAGCACTCAGGGCAGTCCATCAGCAGGGCAGGGGTCCCTGCAGCCAAGCTCACCCCCCTCCCAGCACACAGCACAGCCTGCTGTTGCAGCAGGGCAGAGGGACTCGGCCTCATCCCACAGCACAGGCTGCCTAGCACCCAATCAATGCCAGGCTTGGAGAAGCAGCTGGCAGCACTCCCCTGAGAGCAGCCCTGTCACCCACACAGTGCCTCCTGCACTGCCCTGCGCAGGCAGAGCTGTGGCACCCAGCTCCAGCGGCACAGCATCGCAGCCTGGCAGCCTCACCCTTGGCCTCTACAGTGCTCCATTGCCCATCAGCCCCGGGAGAGGGCCGTGGGGAACATGCACGAGTCAGCATTTACCAGCAGGAGGGCAGGAACCTGGAGAGGCACTGAGTGTGGGGCATGTCTGAGCTTGAGCTGGCCAAAGGAGCAGCTGCTTCAGCCTGGCTGCTGTATCCCTGTAACCACCCCGAAACTCACAGCTTCACAGATGGCACTGGGTGGGAACAGACCCTCAAAGGTCATCTTGTACAACCTCTCTTCAGGGACACCTCCAACTCGAGCAGGCTGCCCATGACCATAACAAGTCTGACCTTGAATGTCTGCAGGGCTGAGGTCTCAGCCACCTCCCTGGGCAGCCTGTGCCAGTCTCTCCCCACCCTCACTGTGCACAACTCCCTCTTGATGCCCACCCTAACTCTGCCCTGCTCCAGTTCCAAACCACTGCCCTTGGCCTATCCCCACAGGCCCTTCTGAGCAGTCCCTCCCCAGCCTGCCTGTAGGTCCCCTGCAGATACTGAAATGGAGCTCTGAGGTCTCCCTGGAGCCTTCTCCAGACTGATCAGCTCCAATTCTTTCAGCCTGTCCCCATAAGGGGAGGTGCTCCCAGCCCCCTCTGATCATCTCTGTAGCCTCCTCTGGACCCTCTCCAGCAGCTCCAGGTCTCTCTTGTGTTGGGGTCCCACAGCTGGCCCCAGCCCTGCAGGTGAGGTCTCCCCAGAGCAGAGCAGAGGGGCAGGATCTCCCCTCTCCATCTCTGCCCACACTGCTTTGGATGCAGCCCAGGCTGCCCTTGGCCTTCTGGGCTGCCAGAGCCCATTGCTGTCTCCTGTCAGCTTCTCACCCACCAGTACCCCCAAGCCCTTCTCTGTTTTGTGGTGACATTTGTAATCCAGAATCAATTCAAAACAAGAAGTGAAGAAAACATCAGGCTCCATCTCAAAAATACACCAATAGGCTTCCAGTGCCTGAAGGGGCTGCAGGAGAGCTGGGGAGGGACTTTGGACAAGGGCTGGGAGGGCCAGGACTAGGGACAATGGTTTTGAGCTGGGAGAGGGGAGGGGGAGAGTGGAGATGAAGAAATTGTTGAGAGTGAGGGGGGGGAGAGACTGGCACAGGTTGCCCAGGGAGGCTGTGGCTGCCCCTGCCTGAAGGTGTTGAAGTCCAGGCTGGATGAGGCCTTGAGCCATTTGTGCTGGTGGGAAGTGTCTCTGCCCCTGGCAGGGGGTTGGCACTGGATGATCTTTAAGGTCCTTTCCAACCCCAACCATTCTAGGATTCAGTGATTCAACACTTCTGAGCACAGGGAGGCCTTACGGGAAATCAGAAATTCAGACTTTTTCCTGGAGAGAGCTCCAGTGAGGAGCTGACTGACATAAAAAAAAAAAAAACAACCCAAACCCAAAACAACAACCACCCAGAGATCAGCTCATCAGAATTTTTCCCAGGCTGCTCCAATTGGCACAAGCAGCTGGCAACGTCCTTGCCTGTTTCCCAAGAACAAGGCAGGAGTCTGACTTGTGTTTGAAGCTGATTAAAGTCCCAAAATACCCAGAAAGGAGGTCTTCTTTTTTTGGAAGAGTCATATTGTTTCTGAGTCAGGCACTGATATGCAAGTGCAAGCTAATGCAGCCTGCCTCCTGATGGAAAACATGGCACAGGGCTGTTTGCTGCAGAGAAAGGCAGACATTGGCAACCCTTTTGGCCCAGGGTGAGATGAGCAGGGTATGACACACTGAAGATACAGTCCTGGCTCCCCAGACCCTGCCCCAGCCACCAAAGGCCCAGGAAGGCAGGTACAGAGTGGTGCAGGGCCCAGGGACATGCAGGCCTGGGTTCAGTGTCCCCAGCTCTCTCCTAGTGTGGCTCAAAGGGTGAATGCTGGTTTTAGGGGGAAAAAGGCCATTTTCAGGCTGGCCCAGCTGCATCCTCCCACTGGGCACCCTACTGGCAGTTCACAGCCTGCAGGCAAGGCTGTTGTGACCCTGGGTATCTTCCCACACAATGTGACCAGCTCAGAAGTGAGAAAGTGCCCACTGCCAACAGCACAGATGCCACTTGTACAAGGAAGGGGAAGCTCTCAGATCCCACCTGCATGAGAGGGGCTGAGGGTCACCCTGTGCCAGGGGCAAAGTTCCCAGCAAGATGGGTCTCAGAGCAGCCCCTACTGTGCAAAGTATCATCCTCACAGCCATGCACAACCCTGCAATGGGCAGAGCTGTGCAGGCTTTGATCTTTCCAAGATGCAGATCCTTTTTGGGCAGCCTCAGAATGCCTCCATCAGCATCAGTGATCCTCTGCTCTGGTCCCCATCTGCAGCCCTGTGTCCAGCTCTGGAGCTGCTGGAGAGGGTGCAGAGGAGGCTACCAAGATGATCACAGGCTGGAGAAGCTCCCCTGTAGGAACAGGCTGGGAATGTTGGGGTTGTGCAGCCTGGAGAAGAGAAGGCTGCAAGGAGACCTCAGAGCAGCTTCCAGAGCCTGAAGGGGCTGCAGGAGAGCTGGGGAGGGACTCTGGACAAGGGCTGGGAGTGCCAGGATGAGGGACAATGGCTTTGAGCTGGGAGAGGAGAGAGTGAGAGGGGAGATGAAGAAAGTGAGAGTGAGGGTGGGGAGAGACTGGCACAGGTTGCCCAGGGAGGCTGTGGCTGCCCCTGCCTGGAGGTGTTGAAGTCCAGGCTGGATGAGGCCTTGAGCAAGCTGTGCTGGTGGGAGGTGTCCCTGCCCATGGCAGGAGGTTGGAACTGGATGATCCTCAAGATCCCTTCCACTGCAGACCACTCTGTGAATGTGTGTCAGGAAGTGGCACAGAAGATGGAAGGAGCAGAGGATGGAGCCATGGAGACACCATGCCCAGTGATCACCCAGTGGTCTCAGCAACTGGGCTGTGGGTGGAGGCACAACACCAAGCCTCAAGTGCAGCTTGATGGAGGAAACCAAACCCCAGATCTACAGGCAGGAGTCACCCATTTGGTGCAGGAGTCCCCCCAAGCCCTGGCATGCAGTGCAGCACAGCAGCCTGGGCAGCAGCAGGCGAGGGGCAGTGGGGAGCCTGGCCTTGGCTTGCCAGCAGGAAACAAGAATCTCCTTCTCCCAGGAATGCAGCAAGGCCAGTCTCACCCTGCCAGGCACCAGGCAGTTCCTCTCTCCTGCAGGACAGGCAGGCAAGAGCCTCCTGCAATCACTGCTGGTGTCAACAGCAGGGCAGGGGTTTGCGTGGCGCTCTGCGGGTCACAGGGTGCAGGGCAAACAGGAGCCTGCTGCCAGCTCCAGGAGCCCAGAGCATTGCACAACTCACCCCAGCCAGCAGCCTCCTCCCTGCCACACAGGCAGTGCCCAGAACAGACAGGAGAAGGGCTCTGCCCAGGAACAGAGCTGCAGAGCTAGGAAGGGAGCTGCAGATGCTCTGCTTCCAAAGGCCGGGCTCTATGTTGTGGTCAGTGGTTGAAGATCTCTAAGCAGTCCAAGGTAACCACCTGGGAAATGACTGAGCTGTCAGAGGAGGCAGGCTGCAGTGCAGGGTGGCTCAGCCCTACCCCAGGAAGGCAACTCTGGGTGCAGAGCCAGCCAGGATGTGTTGAGGGTCCCAAAGGCTCCTGCTCACAAACCCCAGCAGTGGTGCAGCTCAGGCACGTTGGGGCTTCCAAAGCGTCCTGCCCACCCCAGCAGCCACAGCAACTGCACAAGGCCTTTGCTCCAGCTTCACTGAGCCCCTCCAGAGATCAGGGGTGTGAAGAGGCCAGGGCCCTCCCATGGATAGATCTGCCAGGGGTCAATGACCAGGCAGCCTTATGGCAGGAGATGCTGGCAGTTGGAGTGATGGGCAGACAGGGTGAGCTGGAGCAGCTTTACCAGCTCTGCCCCTCCTAATCAGAGTTCAGGGTAGGTAAGAAACAGCCCTCCCAGACCAGAACATGTGGAGCAGAACTGCCAGGCCCTCTCAGGAATGCCTCCAGGGAGGCAGGCAGGCAGCAAGGTGCAACCCCAGTCCCTGCACACAGGCCTCTCACTCACCCAGCCAGGTAGAGGTGAGCACTCCTGCTGCTCAGCAGCTCCCACAGCAGCCTCCCCTGCTCCCGGATCCGGTGCTGCACATAAACCTTCTCCTCCTGCAGGGAAAGATGGTGCTGAGCCCACCAGCTCTGGCAGCAGCCCCAGCCCCATCACACCTGCCCAGTGCCTGGGGGCTGCCTGCCCAGTCGCAGGGCAGCACAGCCCTCCGGAGCAAGGGGCGCAAGGGGCGCAAGGGGCGCAAGGGGCGCAAGGGGCGCAAGGGGCGCAAGGGGCGCAAGGGGCGCAAGGGGCGCAAGGGGCGCAAGGGGCAGCAGCTGAATCAACCATCTCACAGGGAAGGGCATCCCCACACCTCACATCAGTGTGCTGAGATGGGTTGGTGGAAGAGAAGTGCAGCAAGAGAAGCTTCAGGGAGGGAAATGTGCCCCAAGTAGCACCCCCAAATTCTTTGTCTCCTTCACCTCTGCTGCAGACCTGGGAAGCCCCAGGGAGGGATTGCCTTCTGCCCTTCCTTCTACCAGCACGGGCAGAGAAAGCTCTGTGCCCCTCCCCATACCAAGGCTGCTGCAGGGTGAGACCCTTCCCCACACCCCTGGCTGCTGGTCCTAGCCCTGTCACCTCCTGATAACCTTGAACAGCTTGGAGGGACAGAAAGGTTGGAGGGACAGTCTCAGCCCTGACCCCTGCCCCTCTGCTGGGCATGCAGCCCAGAGAGTGCTGCCTGTTGGGACAGTGCAGTCCAATCACGGAGAGCACACAAAGGGTTAACCCCCAAGACTCCAGGCTGCCTACGGTCCTGGCTTCTGCCCAAGAGGAACACCATTGCCAACGTGCCTGAACTCACTGCTGCCCAGACTGCTCCTCCACCACAAAGGTGACACTGTGCTGGAGGCCAGGCCCTCTGCTGCACCTCGCACCACGCCAGGCTCTGCACAGCCTCCTCCCCATGGCCTCCTCCCCACGGCCAGCCCCAGTGCCAGGAAGGAGGCTCTCACTGCATCTCAGGCTCCCTGCATGCTGCAGGCTTGTGTGGGAACAAGCCCAGGCAGTGACCAGCCCCAGCTGGCACAAGAATTGGGCACCGTGTGCCTGGGCACCGTGCAGGCAGCAGGTTCCACATGGCTACCTGCTCTGGAGTCTGGACAACCTGGGCACACCTCCACTGGTGACTCACAGAAGCACAGAATGGGTTGGGGTGGAAGGGACATTAAAGGTCACCCAGTGCCAACCCCTGCCAGGGGCAGGGACACCTCCCACCAGCACAGCTTGCTCAAGGCCTCATCCAGCCTGGCCTTCAACACCTCCAGGCAGGGGCAGCCACAGCCTCCCTGGGCAACCTGTGCCAGTCTCTCCCCACCCTCACTCTCAACAATTTCTTCCTCACCTCCACTCTCACTCTCCCCTCTCCCAGCTCAAAGCCATTGTCCCTTGTCCTGTCACTACAAGCCCTTGTCCAAAGTCCCTCCCCAGCTCTCCTGCAGCCCTTTCAGGCACTGGAAGCTGCTCTGAGCTCTCCCTGGAGCCTTCTGCTCTCCAGGCTGCACAGCCCCAACTCTGCCAGCTGCTTCCCACAGGGGAGCTTCTCCAGCCTTCTGATCATCTTGGTGGCCTCCTCTGGATCCTATCCAACAGTTCCATGTCCTCTTGTCCTGGGAGTCCCAGAGCAATGGGGTCTCACCAGAGCAGAGTGATGCAGGACGTAAACAAGCCCCTTGCAAGCACCAGCACAGCTCCACCTCAGCACAGTGAACATTCATCAGCTAAGCACTGACAGAGGCTCTGCCAGTGAGGCTGGGGCTGCCAGAGGGTCGTTTAAGGACCTGCTAGAGCTACCTAGAAGGCGGAGCACCCTGGTGACAACCATGGGTCACCACACCTCAGCTGCACCCCAGCATCCTGCTGAGCATTAGTGGCAGCCGCGTTAGGCTGGGACCCAGCAGCCTGCACCCTGGGGCTGAGGGGATGTGGGACAAGGCCACTGCAAAGGAGACCTCACAGAGGAAAAAAGGAATCCTGCTCAGCTCTGGAGCACCCCTGCTCCTGCCAGGCTCTTTGAGAACACAGGTTTTGAGGAGCTAATGGCTGTGGCATCTTCTAGAGCTGCAGGTACATGGCCCAGGACAGCACATCCTGCCTGGCTGCCCACGGGACCTGTGGCAGAGCCTCTTCACCAGTCCTGGACTCAGGAACACTGTGAGCATGAAGCCAGGTGGCCTACGGCAGCCAGAGGCTCTTGTCTGCTGCAAAAGCAGAAGGTGAGGGGCAGGTAGGGCAAGAAGAGCCTCCCAGGGCTGACTGGTCCTCTCCACAGGCCTCAGCTTCCTACTGAGACCCACAGCTGAGCTGGTGGATGAGGATGGGAGAAGGGCAAAGGCACAACTCCTCGTGCAGCAGCAGATGAGCTCCCTCTGATGCTGCCAGGACTTAATGGCACAAGACCCTCATGATAAACTGCTCTGGCCTACAGAGCAGGCAGAGAAGGGAGGCCAGGAGGTACTTGCCAACGTTAGCCCCATTCCTCCACAGTCTGCAGAGGCAGGAGGTGGCTCTGGGGCCACTCTCCAGATCCAAGGAGCAGCAGGTCCCCCCCTCACTGTGTAAGCCATCAGAAAAAAGGCAGGCAGGTGATCCAATGAACCTCTGCAGTGCTGCTCCTGCTCTTCAAAGGCCTGGAAAGGCTCCAGAGAAGCATTCAGCTCATGCCACACAAGCGACCGGATAAAAGCTGCTGGCTCTGTGTCAACGCATGCAGGTAGCCAGGAGAAGAGGCCTGAGCCTCAGCTCAGCCTCTGAGATCCCCACTCTCACTGACCCTTTTATCAGATCTCTGCTTCAAAGGCACTGAGCAGCCAGTGCCATCGAGGGACAGGGTGAGGCAGTGACACAGTCCCAGCTCCCAGGGCTGGGACATAAAGAGGCCTGCAGCTCAAAGAGGGGCTGAGAGCTCAGCACCAGACACTGCCTGGGAAACAGGAGAAAGAAGAGAGGGGTTGAGCTCTGGGGGCTCTTGTTCCTCCAGGGAGCTTCCTCCTGCATGGCTGAGGCTCAGGGAGAGCAGGCATGGAGGCCAAGCTCCTCAGCTTCAGAGGGACATGGTGGGGAAGTTGGCACTCAACAAAGGAAGGTTGTTTCCTGGTGACCCCTCCAGGAGGCTGGGAGCCTTTTATCGCTCACATGGTGCAGCCAAACAGAGCTGGCTGCCACCTTATCTGCCCAGCAACCTTCCCAGCTCAGCCACACAATCCCCAGCTGCCTGGTGGCACTGCCAGGTGGGTGCTGGCTGGGATCCCTACCAGGGTGGTGTGGGAGAATGAGGTGATCACTGTGCTTCACAGGCCAGAAACATTGGCAGAAGCCCATCAGTGCCACCTGAGGTGCTTCTATACCCAACCTCCTCCTGTGGGAACTAACCTGGTCCCTGGAGAAGGCTGTGAACAGTGTCAGGAAGCCCTTTGCCACCAGTTCTTCCCACTCTGCCTGGCAGTAGAAGTCCTTGGATCGCTGGCGGCAGCCGAAGAACAGGTAGCTCCCTGCAGAGAGCAGGGCAGGGGCTGTGCTGGGGGCACCACAGGCCCTGCCACTGCTGGTGACTGCTGGTGCCCGCAGGGCCTGCGTCAGGGCCCCAAGGCTCTCACCTCTTTGCCAGTCCTGGACTCAGGAACACTGTGAGCAGGAAGCCAGGTGGCTTGTGGCAACCAGAGGCTCTTGTCTGCTGCAAAAGCAGGAGGTTGGGGGCAGGTAGGGCAGGAAGAGCCCCCAGGGCTGCCTGGTCCCCTCCACAGGCCTCAGCTTCCTGCTGAGACCCACAGCTGAGCTGGGGGACGAGGATGGGAGAAGGGTGAGGGTACAAGTCCTCGTGCAGCAGCAGGGAACTCAGTAACTCCTCTCCACTCACAGAGAGCAGAGGAAGGAGCTCGGCAGAGCCCTGCTCCGGCCCCAGGGGCCTTGCAGCACAGCCTGGGAATAACCACAGGCTGCACACACCAGGCTCTGCTCCTCACCTGCCCCACAGCCCAGGCTGCTCCCACCCAAAACCAGCAAAGCCTGGGCCTGTCCACACCTCCAGGAGCCCCCTTCCCCTGTCTGCAGCCAAGCACCCTGAGTCCCCTCCAGGACCAGCCCTCACCTCTCTTCCCCTGTGCCACCCGCTCCTGTATTGCTGCTCGGAAAGGTGCCACCCCTGTGCCAGGGCCAATCATGATCACAGGGGTGTCAGGGTCAGCTGGGAACTTCATTCCTCCTTTCTTCACCCAAAGAGGCACCCGGACATCACCTGCAAAACAAAAAGGTGACTAGCATCACCCCACCACCACTGCTCCCACAGCACACCCTGCAGAGGGTGACATGGGCACCCTGGTCTTCCAAGATGCTCCGGAGATAGGGACAGCATCACCCTGGCACCATGGCAGGCACACTGTGTACAAAAAACAGTTCAGCCATCTCAGAGCGAGCCCCAGAGCAAGGCAAGAGCCCCACAGCACAGCCTCCTCACACGGCTCCTGCCAGGGAAGACAGCAGTGGTGGTGAGCAGGGATCCCAACCTGACTGTCAAATAAGGGAGGGCCAAACTTGCCTCCTCTGGGAGTCAGATGGAGGTTCTCAACCCTCCCCTAAGTACTCTGAGAAGGCTCAGTCTTGCCCTGGAGCCAAACAGAGTGATTCTCTACCATTCTGCCACAGGGAGACCCTGTGAGCTTGACACATTTGCCTGGGGACCCAACTGGAGGAGCTCTGTGGTTAGAGCAGAGGAGCAGCACACAGAGGCTCAGCAGAAGGACATGCTCAAAGGATCATCTTTCCCAGAGCTGATGCTACAGGCTGGAGCTGCCCAGCAGTCAGAACACTACCAGCTGCAGGACACCAGGAGCAGCCCAATGTGGGGCACAGTGGCACTGGGAGCAGGAGGGTCAAGCAGCTGGGAGAAAAGCAGGAGCTCAGGGTGCTCAGGACAAGCTGGAGGAGCATGCTGTGCTCTGCAAAGGATGGCAGCAGCAAGGAAGGACAGCTCTGTGACTTCAGCCTGCCCAGCCAAACCAGTGTGCTCCAGCTCCCCGGGGCAGTGATGCTCCACTCAGGGTCTGAGCAGCTCCGGCACCTGGCCAGCAAGCACCCAGCTGCACTACAGCCTCATGGCAAGCACCCAGGGGCCACACAGAGTCTAAGCAGGGTTCCCTGGCTCTGGCCTGGAGGGCACCTGTGGTCCCTGGCTCTGGGTTGATGGGAGCTGTGTTACCTTGCTCTGGGCTGAGGGAAGCCAGCCAGGAGGAGCAGAGCCCACGTCGGGGTTTGCTGAGCTGCGTCTTGTACTGCACCACGGCCACAAGGATCTGGATCCGGTCAGGGTGAGCCTGTGTCCAGACAGCAGCCATGGGAAAGGAGAAGACACCCAGCACAGCTCTGCAGGAAGAGCCCAGCATTGTCCTGGGACAAAGCCTGTGCCCAGCTCCTGTCAGGGGACCTGCAACATTTGTCCTGGCCAGAAGTAGCCAGTTGGGCACAGAAGGGAGCATGCCCTTGCCCAAAATCTTTCCAGAAAGGAAAGAGGAACACTCTGGGAATGCTCTGTGCAAACAGCCACAGACTGTCCAACCAAGAGGCCTCCATGGAAGGCGAATGCCACCTTCGTGTGTGCTGCCATCTGCCAAACCACCCACGATCGCTGCCTGGGTGCTCTACACCCAGTGCCACCTCCTGGCAGCAGCAGGAAGCAGCATTCGCCCTTCCCACAGCTACACCACCCAGGGATGCTCCCAGCCTCCGAGGCACCACCTCCCACTGCTCCCAGAGACAAAGACACCAGACCTCTGCAGCACACTGGGTCAGCCCCAGCACCTGCAGTGGACCAGGCACCCTAGTTCAGAAGATGGCACAGCCCAGGGCTAACATCCACCATGCTGGGCTGGCACAGGCTCCCTGTGAAGCAGGGTTTCAGGTGGGATGCTCAGAGCATAGCTCATGTCCCATCCCATCCCACCCTACCCCATCCCATCCCCTTCCTGCCTCCATCGAAGGGCAATTCCACCCCAATCTCATCCTGTCCTAGACCATCTCCATCCTGTGCCCATCCCAATCTCCTCCCTTCCATATCCTATTATTCTATCCACATCCTTGACCCCATTTCCATTCTGTCCCCATCTGCTTCCCATTCTTTTGCTCTCCTCATCTCATCTCCATCTCATTCCCATCCCTGTCCCACGCAGCTTGAACACCCTTAATGTGCATGGCACCACCAATCAGCCCTGGCCCTGCCAGACCCTCAGCTCAGAGCCTGGCAGGAGGCCCAAGGGGACCCGTTCTTACCAGCATGGAGGAGGCAATGGAGAAGGCCCTGGGCCGGATGCGTGGGATGAGCTCCAGCAGGTACTCAGGTGGGATTGCAGAGCTGGTGTGAGGGAAATCCCAGAGGACCTGCAGGGCAAGGGGAGCTCAGCCCTCAACACCCCAGAAAATCCCTGCCCACTCCTCGGGGTGCCAGCCTGTCCCACGCTGCTGTGCCACCCTCTGCCACAGGCACCCCTCCAGCTGGCCCTGAGCACCAACTGCCCTGTGCCACTGCCTCAGCACCAGGCTGCAGCACAGGGCTCAGCGCAGCCCCCGGGAACGGAGCAGGTTCAGCCACCAGGGGAAACCCAAGGACAGCTCAGCAGGTGGGGGAAGAGTGGAAATTCCCCTGTCAGGATCACAGCACCTGCTTGGGAGCTCCACAGCTTGGCACAGCCTCTGATCACTGCTGGGTGCTGCAAAGCTTGGCACAGCTCCTGATCACTGCCTGGGTGCTCCATGTCATGGCACAGCCTTTGACCACTGCCTGGTGCTCCACAGCTTGGCACAGCCCCTGATCACTGCCTGGGTGCTCCACGTCATGGCACAGCCCCTGATCACTGCCTGGGTGCTCCACGTCATGGCACAGCCCCTGATCACTGCCTGGGTGCTCCACAGCTTGGCACAGCCCCTGATCACTGCCTGGGTGCTCCACAGCTTGGCACAGCCTCTGATCACTGCCTGGGTGCCCTGCAGCATGGCTCAGCTCTCACAGGGCAGGCTGCCCACCTTGCCCAGCCTTACCTCCAGCGTGGTCCTGCGGGGCCTGTTGCAGTAGCTGTAGAGCTCCTCCTGGCCCTGGGCAGAGCTGAACTCCTGCAGCTTCTCCCTCTCCAGGGGGCTGGGGGAGCAGCAGGCCAGCAGGTGGAAGAAGGAGCGCCGTGGCACGCAGCAGATGTCCAGGTAGTGTGTCACCAGGTGCCTGATGGTGCAGGGCTGTGGCAGCAGGGCAGGCAGGGCTGTGCCTGCAAGTCAAGGCAGGGGCACAGCTCAGGGCCAGCACCAGGGCTGGATGCCCCAACGCTGTCCCCCCCCCCCCCAGTTCTGGGCTCCCCAGGCACCATACGAGGGCAGTGCAGCCAACTTCAGATACTGCATCGCTGCTGCCCCCAAGGCCACCACTCCCTCCTGCTCTGCCCAGATGGTTTCTCACCCCCAGGCTTGCAGCAGGAGCAGTTCCCTTGCTTTAGGACAAAGCCCTGCCCACATGGGTCCCACTTTGCCCACGCAGTGCAGTGCCAGGCCTGTCCCTGACTCTTACTCCTCCCCACGGGTGGGAAGCAGCCTGAATTTCCCTTGGGTTTGCCTGCCAGGATAAAATGTCAGCACTGACAGACACACAGAAGATGGAGGGGGCATGGGCACTCAGGAGACAGGAGAGAAGTCTGTCCCAGTACCTGATCTAGTCCAAGCCTCCCCTGAAGGGCAATCTGCAACCACAGCAGGTTGCTCAGAGCCACCAACAATCTCACCTGGGATGGTTCCAGCCACGGAGCAACTCCCACATCTCTGGGAAATCTCTACAAGGCTCTCCCCACTCTCAGTGTCAAACTTTTCTCCCTTCTCTCCAGTCTCAATCTCTTTCAGTTTCCAACCCTCACCCCTTGGCCTGTCACCAAAGGCCCTGCTCAAAACTCTGTCCCCAGCTTTCTGATCAGCCCTTTGAAGCACTGCAAAGGCCACCAGAAGGTCTCCCTGGAGCCTTGTCCTCTCCAGGCTGAACACCCCTAACTCTGTCAGCCTGGCCTCACAGCAGAGCCCTTCCAGCCCTGCCAGCACTGCTGTGACCTCCCCTGGCCCTGCTCCAGCAGGTCCCTGTCTGTGCTGTGCTGAGCACTCCAGAGCTGGGCAGTACCAGTGATGACTGCAGAGCCACAAATGGCTCCAGAAGTTTTCTCCAGTTGCTGCTGCTGGTTTATGGCTGCAGAAGCAGCAGCAGTAGATGCCTGGAGCTCAGAGTGGGAGACCTGCAGGGCTCAGGGAAGGAGGCACAAACTTCCAGCTCGGGTGTTAGGCTGAGGAGGCTGCAGGACCCTCCACGCTGCTGGGGGCAACAAAGACACAAGGCTTGGGTGCAGCCTGGACACTGATGGATTCCTGAGTCACCCTGGCCCTAAGGTGGGATCCACAGGCACACAGCAGGGATGGCAGGAGAGCTCCCATGTTCCCAGACAGAGAGGTGTCCTGCAGCCTTCAGCCACTCCCCAGTTCCTCTGAACCAGCAGAGAAGCAGAGCTGCAGGCTGGGCCAGAGCTCAGGGGCTGCTCTGTGCCAGCAGGGAGGGGAAGGAGCAGCAGGCAGGACCTACCAGGCTCCGTGGGTTCCAGCACAAAGAGTCTGTCTGGATCCAGGCGCAGCAGCTGGCAGAACTGCTGCACATCTTCGGGGCAGTTCTGGGGCTGGATCATCACCACATCCCCTGCAGAGTACCTGTGGGTGCAGCAAGACCTGCCAAGGGCACAGCACCACCAGCCCAAGCAGCACCCACACCAGGGCAGAGGCCACAACTCAAACTTGCACTGTCACTAATCAGCGAACCCCAGGATGTTAGGGGCTGGAAGGGACCTCTGGAGATCAGTGAGCCCAACCCCCCTGCCAGAGCAGGATCACCCAGGGCAGGGCACACAGGAACACATCCAGATGGGTTCTGAAAGTCCCCAGAGCAGGAGATTCCACAACCTCTCTGGGCAGCCTGCTCCAGGCCTCCAGCACCCTCACACCAAAGAAGCTTCTCCTGATGTTGAAGTGGAACCTCCTGAGTCCCAGTTTGTGTCCACTGCCTCTTGTCCTACCACAGGACACCACTGAAGCTCTCTGGCCCCTTCTTGGTATCCACCCCTCACGTATCTGTAACCACCAATAAGATTTCCTCTCAGGTTGCTCTTCTCCAGGCTAACCAGCCCCAGGGTTCTCCTCAACACACAAATGTTCCAGGCCCTTAATCATCCTCTGTCACTCTTGAACCAGGGAGCCCAGAACTGGACACAACAGTCCAGCTGTGGTCTCACCAGGGCAGAGCTGAGTGCTCTCCACAGCTGGCAAGGCAAAGGGAGCTGAGCCACAGACAGGACTCAGGCTGCCACATGGTGCTGGCTTTGTCACAGAGAGGGACAGCCCAGCAGGACCACAGCCAGGAGGCTGAGGCCTCAGGCACTCTGAGGCAGGGCAGTGAGCAGGTGAGCAGGCAGGCACAGGACAGGCAGCCCAGGACAGCTGGGGGCAGAGGGATGCTCACCTGATGCCCGAGCTGCTGATGTCCAGCTCCATCAGGCGCACGTCCTGGAAATGTGCCTCTGCTGTCACCCGCTGGTTGGCCACCACCCGGGCACCGAAGGGACACTGCTGCGAGGGCACAGCACGGGGAGCTGCCAGCAGCTGCAGGCCACCCTCGGGGCGAGGAGAGTCCTCAGGCAGGAAGTGCAGGATGTACTTTGGAGGCAGCCTGCAGGGAGCAGAGCGACGCAGTCACCTCTGTGCCACAGCTCTCTGCTGCTGCAGCACCAGAGGCTGGAGGCAGGGAGAGGCCTGAAGTCTCCTCTGATCCCACCACACATTGTCCCTGATCCCTGCAGCTGGCCTAGGGCAAGAGGAAGCAATGAATCATGAAATGGTCTGGGTTGGAAGGGACCTTCAAAAGCTCATCCAGTCCAACCCCCTCTGCACCCAGCAGGGATATCCTCCACTAGATCAGGTTGCCCACAGCCCTCTCCAGCCTCACCTTGAATATCTCCAGGGTTGGGCCTCAACCACCTCCCTGGGCAACCTGCTGCAGTGTTCCAGCAGCCTCCTGGTAAAGAAGACTGCCAGAAGGAAATCCCGAGTACTGCAGAGTGGGCAGAGGGAGGCTGGCTGGGCACAGAGGCTTGGCAGGTCTGCCACAGGACAGCAAGATGCACATGACCCTGCCAGGGCAGCTGCCATGCACCTCCAGGGCACAAGGGGACACCCCACCCAGAGATATCCATGGGACACCCATGGGCAAAGTCCAAAGAGCACTTTGGACACCACAAACTTTGTGGGGAGGCTTCCTGGTCAAAGCAGAGCTCTCCACCCAGCAGAACAGCCAAGGCAGCTTGGCACCTCACACCAGCCTGCCCCAGCAGGCCTGCACTCACCATACATCAGGACTGATGATCTCAAGGCCAGGAGGGAGAGGATACAAGGCAAGGATCTTGTCCCATAAGGCCAGGAGCCATGGATCAATCACTGCATCTGGCCTGCAAGGTGAAATTCAGGCTGCAGTGGTGTGCAGCATCACAGCAGCTCTGCTACCCCCAGGCCCAGACAATGCCACCCCTGGGCATCCACCTCTGCTCCCCTTTCAGGGCACAGTTGCTCCATGTCGTTTCCTTCCAGCTTCAGGTCTGCAAGTGTGTCCCAGCCACACTCCAAGCAGTCACTCACTCACTGGGGCCCAACCACAGAGCCACCAACACCCCAAACACCACCAGTGGCAGCCATCCCCCCACCAAGCTACACACAGCCCTTGCCCCACGCCAGGAGCACAGCAACACAGCTCTGGCTGGCACATGGCTGTGTGACACAGCTGTCCCCTGCTCTCAGCAGGGCCGGGGCAGAGCTGATCTTGGCACAGGCAAGGGGTTGTGGGACACCCTGGAGAGGGAAGTGACACAGGTCCTGGTAGATTTATGAGCAGAGACCAACACCTTCAGAGAGCAGCAGGAGGCTGCTGCCTGTGTCTGGGTTGCAGAAGCAGACCCGTGGTGGGAGCAGCAGGTTGCTGGGGTAAAGGACACTCAGCTCTGTCACCAGCCCGAGGACAAAGCACAGGGCACCCCAGAGCTCCCCACCTTGCCACCTCTCCACTGGGCTCTTACCCCAAGTCATGCTGGTCATCTCCCAGTGCCACTGGCAGCAGAGGGTTGCCCCCAAGCTGTAGCAGTCGCTTGTGCAGCTTCTTCGCGATGAAATTAAACCTGGGCAGAGGAGAAGAGCAGCTGCAGGGGGCAGGGCTGCTCCAGCAGCCCCCCAGGAGCTGGCTTCAAGAGCCAGCACTTGGCCCCAGGGCACTGCCCAGCCTGTGCATGGGGCAGCCTGGAGAAGCAGCTGGCTGCCACTTGCTGGACCACACAGGCTGTGGCCAGCTCCCAGAAGGGACTCAGAGAGCTCCAGTTTCTCCTCAGGACGCCTTGTGGCCCAGTCAGAGAAGCAGTTCCTCCCCTCCAGCCCCTCACTGTCCCATGCAGCTCAGGCGCACTCTCATCCCTCCCACTACGGCTTCTGGGTGCAGGGGAACAATCTCTCTGGGGAGAACTGGGACCAACAGTGCTGGCTGCCACCTAAATCTGTGTATTTCATGTGTCCTGTTGGCTTGGTCCCCTGAAGCTGCTGGGACATGGGACAGAGAATGGAATGGATCTAACAACTAACTGGGAAATGATGTCCCTGACACTGCTCAAAGTGTCTGCTTGAGGGGACCAGGAGGAAACAAACAGGCAGGAGCCCAGTTCCTGGAGGCTGGTAAGGACATGATGAGGAGGATCAACAAGATAATGACCTTCAGAAGTCTCTTCCAAGCCCTGTTCTGTGATACTGGCTGGCAAGGTAAGGATTAATAAGGCTGGTGGGAATTACCTCTCATGTGAGCTGCTGCTCTATGGTCAGGCTTCCTCTCCCCTTGCCTACTTTGCTCTCCAGCCACTCTGGTCTCGCCTGCAGCTAGAGCTGTGAGGAGCAGCTGCCACAGGCAAGCACGGAGCTGCAGAGCTGCTTACTTGGGGTAGGAGGAGTCACCGAGGCCCAGCACTGCATAGTCCAGCTGGCAGAGGGAGGAGGGTGCCAGGCTTTTCCGGAACAGAAACCGCCAGAACATCTACAAAGGGCAGGGCTGGGGGTCAGGCTGCTGCCAGGGAAGCTGCCCACAGCTCCCCCTGCTCACCCACTCACCAAGTACCTCCTGCAGAGGTGACCCCTGGAAGCAGCCACCACTGCTACCTGCCAGGAGGTAAGTCTCCCACTAGCCTTCTATGGTCCCCCTCAACTGTTTAACTGCTGACACCTCCTGTGTCCCATCAGTAGCAGCAGGGCTGTCTGATGCTGCTGCAAAGCCCCCCCCTCCAAATCCCACCATTGCTTAAGCTGCTTCGAGACAGAAATCCAGCCACTGGCCCAGGAATGTGAAAGCAACATGGAGAGGAGCATGTTGTACCTTCATGTTGTCAGGTGGGTCACCTTGGCCAGTGGTTGCACAGACAAACACCACCAATGGCTCATGGATGAGATTGGCCTGTGAGCACAAACGTGGAAAGGCAAATTCAGGTCAGTAGTGTACAAACATATGTCCTGCCTGTCCCAGCGTGGCTGCTAACATCACATCCCATTCACACACTGACCACACATGTGGAATAAACCCTGCAGCCCTGCATGGCACACCCTCCTCTGTGGCATCTGCTGCCCACATGCTGCCTGCATCATCGGCTCCTGGGCGCTCCACACCTTGCAGGGTATGGCTGAGCATCTGTCACCTAGCACAGGCTCTAGCCCGAGTGTCATTGCTCAGTGTCACACTCTTTCAGCTGAATTAAGCACACGCTGCTCCCAAGAAGGGCACAGAACCATGCAGCAGGTCACGGGAAAGGTGGAGGAGAGTGCCAGAAAAGTTTGGTGGAGATTAAGACGTGAAGCACCTGGAGCACACCTTTGTGTCATCACTCACCACATCATAGCTATCCAGCGCCTCCACTCTGCACTGGAAGTGCCGTCGCTTGGCTTCTCTACCAATTCTTTCGGCTGTATCTTCAGCCGTCCCAGTCTGGCTGCCGAAAAGAACAAGAACTTTGCGCTCCGCCATCTACAGGAAGAGAGGGACCAAGAGAAATCAGAACCGCGTCTACCCCGGGGAATAGCTCAAAGAGATGGGAAGCGCTGGAGGCCTCAAGTCCCGCGCTTCAGCCGCAGCATCATTCACTCACCATTCCCACACCGGCACTTCCGTATACGTCATCATATAGCGACGCTCTCGTAATGCCGTCACGTAGTGACGCTACCCTCAAAGACAGCGCTTAGCACCGCCTCCCTGAAGCGTCATCACATAGCACCGCCTCCCTGGAGCGTCATCACGTAGCGCCGCTTCCCTGAAAACGTCATCACGCTGCGCCGCCGCCGGGCCCTAGGAGGCCTGGCGGGGCCGCGGGTAGAGGTTTCTCTGTCCCCGCTGCCTCCATGTCCCTACAGCCGTCGGGACGATGTTGTTCTCCCTGCGGGAGCTGGTGCAATGGTTGGGCTTTGCCACCTTCGAGATCTTCCTGCACGGCCTGGCCCTTCTGGTCTTCTCGGTGCTATTGGTTCTGAAGGTGGACGGCGAGGCCGCGGCGCTCTCCTGGTGGGTTGTTTTCGTGCCCTTCTTCGCCGCTGACGGCCTCAGCACCTATTTCACTACCATCGTCTCGGTGCGGCTCTTCCAGGACGGTGAGAAGCGACTGGCAGTGCTGCGTCTCTTCTGGATCCTCACCATCCTCAGCCTCAAGTTCGTCTTTGAGATGCTGCTGTGCCAGAAGCTGGTGGAGCACACGCGGGAGCTGTGGTATGGGCTCATCATGTCGCCTGTGTTCATTCTTCTCCAGCTGCTGATGATCCGAGCCTGCCGTGTGAACTAATGGCGAGGAAGCAGGCTGCGGATCGCTGCCGTTGCCCCGGCTCACTGGGGAGCCCTGGACTCGTAGCCGCGGCCGGTGGGCTTCTCCTCCCCTGTATTTCTGGCAGTGGTGGTTTCGGGGTACAGAAGGCAGGAGCTGCTGGAGTTAACCTCGCTACTGCGCTGTAGAGCATCCTGGTCCTGCCAGGTGGTCCTGTTGGGCTGCGTCCTTATTTCAGTTCCCTCAGCTCTTGATGTTCAAGTGTCCTGCTGTGCAAGCACTGTTTGAGATTGCAGGCACTTTGTTGTGCAATAAAGCTGCATGGAAGAGTTTGCTTTAGTAAGAGAACTCTTTTTAATTTTCCTTTTGCTTTGGAAAACCTTTAGACTTGGAATTGCTGCCTGGAGAAGGGCAATCACCCAGGGGTGGGTTGGTGGCTGTAGAGCCCACACTGCTGCCAGCCAGAAGTGCCACAGCTCCTCCCTCACCAGCCCTGCCCTGGTAGGGGTCATGCATGTAATGACAATGATGTGCTTGCTGGCTTCACCAGCAAGGATGATTTATTTCCAGTGTCCTCACTTCTCTGAGCACTTTGTGCCTTGAGTGCTGGCAGAGTTTAGTGGGATGTATTGGTTTGAGTTTAGCTTCTCAGGGGAAACCAATACAATAATAGTAGGATGCCTTCCCCTCTCCCCCCCTCTTTTGGAAAGGAGGAAAGAAAGGAGGAGACAGAAGGGGTAAAACCACCCAAAGAACAGTCTGGCTATGATTTGCAAGGTAAAAGAAAACTTTAACAACAAATATTTAAGGTAGGGGAGTTACAAATAGGTATAGGGAAGGAAAAACAAGATACAAAATATATATACAAGCAGATGGATGGTAGTGGATTGAAGAGATGTCCACTGTGTGGCAGAGACTGGCCACGTGGTGGGACAGGAGAGCAGGAAGGAGGATGGTGTCAGGCAGCAGTCCACAAAGAGAGAGAGAGAGCAACAGGAAGCTCCTCTGTTTATATAGAGGGTCCAGACAGACAGTGGGAGTGAGCTTAACACTACACCTAGGGTCAAGCAGAGGTGGGGTCAAGTTCTGACCACTTCCCCCCACCCAGGAGGGTTAACCCTTTACATGGGGCCATGCTCTGAGACAGACAGAACTGGCCTGGATGTTTGTAAACAGAAGTGTGGGGGTTTGTTCCTTGGTATTTCAGATCCTTCTCCTAAATATCCAATGCAGCTATCACAAGGTAGTACCCAACCCAAACTTCATTACAGGGAAAATAATTCCAATACCATAGACAAGTAAAATAATTATCATTTGTTGTAGTAAAAGAAAAGGAGGCTGGGGGAAGGCCTGGTTCTCTACAGCCCCTGAAAAGGAGCTTGGACCCAGGTGGGCATTGGTCTCTTCTTGCAATGGTTAAGTGATAGGACAAGAGAAAATGGTCTCAAGTTGTTCCAGAGGAGGTTGGGGTTGGATATGAGGGAAAAGCTTCAAGGCCTGGCCCAGGCTGCCCAGGCCAGAGGTGGAGTCCCCATCCCTTGAAGGGGTTTCACAGCTGTGGAGATGTGGTGCTGAGGGAAATGCTTTAGTGGTGACCTGGCAGTGCTGGGGTGAGGACTCAGTGAGCTGAAAGATCTTTTCCAGCCAAAATGTTTCTGTGATTCTGTAGGAATGTGGGGAGGTGAAGCATAGGGACAGCTGATGCTGGGGGTGAAGGGAGATGTCTCAGCTTCAGTGGGAAGCAGTGTCCTCAGGGGATGCAGTGTCTTAAGGGCATGCAGTGCCCTCAGGGGAAGCAGTGTCTTAAGGGCCTGCAGTGCCCTCAGAGGAAGCAGTGTCTTAAGGGCATGCAGTGCCCTCAGGGGAAGCAGTGTCT
>WBNM01042029.1:0-39428 GCA_013399055.1 Ramphastos sulfuratus
TGGGAGACAATGGGGGATGGGGGGAAATGAGCACTGGGGGTTTTTGGGTTTTGGTGGGGTTTGGTAGGTTTTGGTTTGCTTGAGCAGAAGGTTTTGGGTCAATACTCACGTATCCTGTATCTGTATTAGATGTTAATGATTCATGTATGCCGTATATTTTCCTGTACATTTTTAAGTACAACCTTTCTGTATTCATCTCCAGTTCAGGAAGAGCATTATTATTTTACTGCCCTTTTTCCTCAGAAAAAGCATGAAGTGAAATAATCTCAGTCTGTCACACTCTTACACAAAGAACTACGACAGAGGTGCTGCTCTGCAGGACCAGCCACATCATCATCCTGCTGCCCATGCTGGTGTGGAATGATCTGCTGCAGAGGGCTACATGCACAGGATAAAGAATAAATCAAGAGATATCTTTGCAGGAGTATAGGATAGGGTTGTGGGGCTTTGAGGGCAAGCACTTTATGGGGAAACCATCTCTGTTTATTTTTAAAAGTTGCTAGGACTAAATCACAGTATCACAGTATCACAGTATAGCAAGGTTGGAAGAGACCTCAAAGATCATCAAGTCCAACCCACTACCACAGACCTCAAGACTAGACCATGGCACCAAGTGCCACGTCCAAACGTGCCTTNATTGGCCAGTTTCCAGTCGTCTGGGACCTCTCCAGTGAGCCAGGACTGGTGGAAAATGATGGAGAGCGGCTTGGCCAGCTCATCTGCCAGCTCTCTAATTGATACTTTAGGGACTGGATGTTAAAATCCAGTACACCAAAAGTGGATTATTGCTGCTTATCATTACTTGCTTCATTAATAGTTACAAATTCTTTTGAAATTCCCAGGTGGCTTCTTCTGGTTTTTTTTTTTCCTGCAAATTTCTATTTCAGTTAGATCACACTGGGCTTGCAAGGGCCCAGGAAGGAGCTTACCTATATTTGTCCCAACTATATTTGAAGAAAAATATCTCCAAATTTAAAAGAGGAAGAGTGTGAGGAGTTGACCCTCTTGAGGCCATTGGATTAATGGATTTCAAAAGCGGGTCTAAAGGAAACTGGGAATGAAAGGGAAACAGCACCCAGCAGGTAGGTGTGATAAACTGATTTCTGGAAGTAAAAATTATATTTTTGCATCTGTTTCCCAGTATCTATCAGGGAACAGCAGGGACAGGCTGCTCTGCAGGGAAGGGGAGTCAGGATCCTGGGGAATGTAAGGTTGTCAAGGCAGCAGCTTCACTGACCACAGCACCAGAACAAATTGGGCAAACCAGGTCAGGAGAGAGTCCAGCGAGCAGCCAGCAAATCTTCAGCAACAGGGCAGGTCTCACTCAAGCCATGGAGCCGGGTCCACAGGTTAAAATCAGGGAAATATGAGACTGGAAGCAGACATATCTATGATGGAGGTGTGGTGTAACTCTGTTAGAGACAAAGTACAAGACCTTCAGCTTGAAAGAAGCCAACAAAAGTGAGGAGAGCACCTGCAGACACTGGCCACTGGCTGCCCTCTCTCATCTCATACCTGAGCCCAAACAACCAACCCCCTGATATGACCCTCAGATTGACATCCCAAATCCAAATGATGCAGGATTTTACCAAGAGTCGGCAGAAATGCCCAAGGAAGCCCTATCTTACTCCTGTCAGAGCTCATTGGGAAGCCATGGATTGAGCACAAGCTGAAAGGGAGGCAGATGATGGCAATCACTTCACAAGCTCCTATGACTTCTTAGTTTCACTCATGTCATGCAGATGTGTGATTCAGTCGTGTCAAATATTCACAGCTTAAGTCTATTGAACAGATTTTTCATTCGATGTGAAATATGGCCCCTCCCAGCATTTACTGGAACCACAAGAGGTTATGGAGATGTGATTTATATACTGGTTGCTCTATTGCAGCTGTAGACTTCACAGTGTAGAGAGTGATATTTTAAAAATGAAGAGATACCATCCCTGGAAGCAAACAAACAAATAAAACCAAACCAAAACCAAACAACAAACAACCAGCTCTTCCAGAAAAATATATCTGAGCAAACCTTGATTCATCTGTACATATAAAAAATAAATAAATTACTAAATAAAACCTGATGTCAGAAAGTCAGCAAAAGGTTTTACCCCAAGAGATTTGATGTCATTTCATGCTGACTGAATGGTGCCCTCTGGGGCTCTAATTCTAAGATATAATATAGATACTCTCTGAAGTAATACAGTTTTGGAAATCTGAAGGGAGAGAAAATGTGGAGCTCTGTAGATTACAGCACAGCATCTTTGCCAGTCATCCCAGCACTGCTGATCCTGACATTTACTGCATTGCTTTTATCTGAAAGAAGCAGCATCTTGCAGCACCTGCAAACAGGTCTAGCAAAATGCAGAAGCTAAGGCTCCTAAGGTGAAGAATTACTGGTTTGATGTGCACTTTGAAAACCATTACCTTGGACAGACCTCTGCTTTCAGGCTGAGAGTCCAGGTGTCTCTTTTGCTAGGACAATTCTCTATCCTGTCTGTAGATCTTTCTAGGCAGCTTTCACGCACTGTGGGGAGCATACATTAATTGGGACCTCATCAGTAGTAAGGAATCCAACAGCATGAATTGAAAATGTGAATTATTTTTTTTTTCTCCATTTTCTGTTCAATGAGACTGAGACACTCCTGCAAGTGAAGGGCATGAGTAAAAGCTGAGCAGTGCTTAAAGCCAGCTGGAATCAAGGGAGAAGTGTGGCTGCCCTGCCTCAGGACCTCAATGCAATGAGCAGGAAGCCGCGAGGCTAGCAGGCACAGTGCACTAGGCCAGGTTGTGAAAGTCTGGAGTAAAAAAAGATGTTTTTTTTTCCCTCAGCACTTCTGGATTCACCATTATTCTGTATGACTTCAAAAAGTCTTCCTTTTTTAATTTTTTTTCCTTCTACTCCTTTCTGTCTTTTTTCTCCTTTTACATTTCCTTTATGAGCAAGCATGGTTCCCCTTGTGTGCTCTGCAGCTGTGCAAATGGAATAATTTGTCAGAGAGGAGGTGATGAAACCATTAAACATTGCTTTTATCTTTAATGGAACTGTGAAGATAGAACTATCCAAGCCTTGTTATCTGATATTGTGTGCAGACTATACAAGTGTAATTGTGGTGGACTATAGTTATTTCATATGGAAAGGTTTCAGTGGAAATATTAATGGATTGAACAGTATAATCAAAAAGAAGGGTGGAAATGTCACAAAGCTAAAAATGGATACTGCATTTTTGTAAGAGAAACTCATCTCCCTGAGCACGATTCTGGAAGCATTTTAATTAAGCCCTACAAAAGTTTTAATACCTGCCCTTTATTTCACCCCTTCCAGACAACACAAGGAGAATTGTAATTCCAGATATCTTTTAAGTCTGAAAAATCAAAAGATATGACATCTCTTACAGCACAAAACATGAAAGAAGATAATTTGGAGGAATTTCTATATATATTCCTGTGAATTCTGCTGTTTTCTTTCAGGTAAATCTCCTGAAAATGAATGGAGCAAATATATCTTGGAGCATGTGTTATATGACTCTACATTTCCCCTGTCTCATGTTTATTTCAACCAATCAGCCAGTGACAGACCTTAAATATTTCAGTGAATGATTAGATTTAAAAAAAAAAACTATTTTTCAGTTTTTCTTTTTCCTACCTCCTACCCCTTCTGTGGTTTTAAAGATAGAGATTTATTATTATACTTTTGAATGAGATTTGCAAGCTTAGAAAAAAATCATTCTTAAATCAAATCCTGCTTCTCACTTTCCCCTTCAGCAAAAGTCACTGTTTATCCACAAGAGTGGGTCACACATCTTGGGTGGATTGCTAGTCATGCCATGTCCCTTTTTGTTACAGGTAGTCATCAAAGATCTTCCATAGAGTTATTTAGGTATCTTTATTTTTCCTATTGGACTACACATAATGTTCCTTCTAGGAGTTTGAACTTTTCCTAGCCCTGACATACCCCTGGTGCACCTCCAGATGAGTTTCTGTGAATTATAGTGCCTATACTCCACTGAGAAGACTGTGGTGATTTGTGTTAGGAACTCTTAACACTTGTCTTTCTAAGAGACCTTTATTTCCAGTTGCAGTAGAGTACACTTCTGTCTGATACTTACAGGCCTCAGAAATGTTGGATCACATCAATAGATTTTGGATTACATCTGCCAAGGAACATGCAAGCACACCTACAGTTTCAATTCACAGTATCACAGTATNTTTAGCTTTTCACCTGCAATATTTTTTTTTCCTGTGATGCAATTACTGCTGAAATGATATTGTGGCATGTTTTGGAATGGATACTTTACCAAGTGGTGTTGTAAATGTGCCATTGCCGGCACCAGGGCAGTAAAAGCTGTGTTTGGAATTAGCTGATGACTCAGAGCACACCAGTGTTTTCTAATTTGCTAACTAATTACTTCCTCTGCTACAAAGCTTTATCTGAAATTCACCTTCTCTATCTGGGAGACTTTTGTGCTTCCTGGATGAAGCAAAATTTCAAATGGTGCTTTTCAATTATGTATCAATAAATACATTTGTTGTGAAAACATCAGTGCACATTCAGCAAAGTGCAAGGTGTTATCCCCAGCCTGTAGACGTGTTTGGTTGTACAGAGGGTGTCAGGGGCATTTTCTCTCCCTCGCGCTCATGCCTGGTTGTGAATAGCAACAGGAATCATCACAGTGATAGAAGGGGATCTCCTGTAAAATAGGTAGGAAGCAAATACTGTACTGAACTCAAAATATCATTCACCAATGAAGGGTTAAGAAGCAAGGTCAGAAGAAGAAATAACACTAAGACTGAGAGTGGCATAGAGAAAAAATAGTCTTTTATGTTCTAGGCAGAATCTGGGGATAAAAACCTGGTTTTGTGTGATAGCAACTACCTACTGTTACTTTCTCTCCAAAACTTGATTACAAGCATGAATGAGAAGATTTATTTTAAGGGCTTTTGATTGATTGGGCTGGGGGTGGGAGGAGGTGCAACCTGTTTTAGAGAGTGAGATGCAAAACTGATACAGTTATTAATAAGCATTTGTGGTTACATAAGCTCAGAGTGGTAGCTGCTGGCATGAAGACCATTCTGTGGAAGATCCCATACAAACGTATAGGGACTCACAACCTCTACTTTGAAGAACTGACCTCAGAAATGTGCTGTCCCCTTCTGTTCCTCTAGCTCAAGCTGCCCAGCTGGGCAGCTAGGTGCCTTACCTGTTATCAGCCATCTAACCCTAACTGTGACATGCATTTAAGGATTTCTGCACTTTTTCACAAGCAGCAGAACATGCCCACATCATGCACAGGAACTCTGACATAGCAGAGGCTGTGCTTATGCTGTTGCTTGCCCCAAGTTATTTTGAAGCCAGCCAGTTTTGGTGTCTTGGCTTTGGGCTTTGGGCATGAAGGCTGCTTTGTGCAAGACAAGAAAGGTGTTCCCTCCTGCTGCACAGGTCATCCCCGTGCATAGAGAAGCAACACTCCCCAGCAAACCCTCCATAGCACCGTTTGCAGAGGACAGTGTGCTCTGGTCCCTTTGGAAGGGAGGTGCAGAACACAGCACTTCTGCTCCTTCCCTGGGCAACACAGCTCTGGCAACCTGGCCATGTCTAAGGTGTGGCAATGGAAAAGACTGATTTTTAAGGTTGAATTCCTGTGAATCTGCTGGGGGAAAAAGGGACTCTAAAATGAGCCATTTAACCTTTTCACACTCTTCTTCCTAGCCTTACATCTGTGAAAATAAATCCTAGGGACACGCTACATTGTGATACACAAACTCCCTCTCTTGGTTCCAAAAAGTCAATTCCTTCACTACAGTGTAGTACTGGGAAGTCAGAATATATTTCTTATCCTCAAAGCAATGCTTTTCTGTGCTGAAGCACTTTCTACTTCCCAGCATTCTCTCTTCTTTCCTTGCCTTTGTTTCTAATTGACAGTCAGAAACAAATTGATGCAATTTAAGTAAAAAAACCCCACAAAAACAACAACAACAACAACATACCCCAAAACACTGCCCAGTCCCTACCCCTCCAATCTGTAGCTGATGGAAGTGAGATCCTTGCCATCTACAAAGAGCATTTGCTATTTTGTCCTGGGACTTTGTGATAATACATGATCTGAAGTTGTTCTCTAGATTTATTTATTTTAAATTTTTTTTGAGCTTAATGTGTCTTGAGGAGATTAAAGAGAAGACTATCTGCAAGTGAAAAATCCAATGGCACTCACAGATAAAAGAACATGATTTGTCTCCAATTAGTCTCCTTAATCCTTGACAGGGTTATTTCTGCAGGTAGGTTCTCCTCATTTCCATTCAGGATGCTGAAAAAGAAGCTGGTATCATCTTAGCATGGAAAACCTAAACCTATCTCAGTCAGTGGCTTCTAAATTTAAAATATGAATACATGCAGGGCAATGAATGAGTAGTGGCAAACTGATCTTGCTGGGATTCAGCTGTGGGGTTCCTGTTGAAGTTCTGGGGTAGCATTAAGGTGCTCTGTGGCTCACCCCTGTGCCTGACTAAGAGCATGGCTGTGCCAGGCTGTGTGAGAGACAGAATGGCATGAGCATGGCTGTGGGTACTGGAGGGTGAAAGGAGCTGATAGATGTTATGTATTCAAAGAGGAATTTTTCTTCTCTCCCTCCTGTAGGTAAGGACAATGTTTCATTCTCTCATCTTGGACTCTCTTTTTCTAAATTACTTTTGTCTTATCCTGGCTTCTCTTTCGCTACTCTTCCCTTATCAGGTAGTATTTTTCCAGCTGTTCTTACTTTCTGCTTTTTAATTTTGCTTCCTCATATCTACCTCAAGATTTCCTCTAACTCCTTTTGTCCTTTCTATGTTATTTTTTTCCATATTCCCTCCTTTAGTTTCTTTGCTATTCTCCCAAGGTCTCTTCCCTTTTTATCTTCCTCTATGCCTGAAGTCTAGGAGTGGTGCACCTTGCATGAATGATCACTATGACAGCCCTGAACAGCTTTTACCTCCATGGGCTCCCTTCAGCATCTTCTCAGTTCTTCCAGATAATGGCACATCAGATAGATGAGGGCCTGTATCACACAATATACCTCTTTATACTAAACTTTTTTATACTAAATAAGTTGAGCTGCACAATAAGTGCTGCAGAACTTCCTTGAATTAAATGCTTATGTGTCTGACAATACCCCAAAGCAGGTGTTTCAGGAGGGGAAAAAAAAAACCCTAACATAATAGGAGAAGCATGAACACTCAGATTTCCTCTGAGAATGTCTAGCCTTCATCCTGCATTGTTAGAAACTTTTTGAGCCTGTTTTGCCTTTATATATTTCTCCTCAATGCATAACATAATGCTGGTGACTGTGAGGCTGGGGAGAAAATGTTATCTCCTAAGCGACTCCCTCCACAGCTTAACTCAGGCTTTATGTCTTCCTTTATCTTTCTACAGCAGCTCCTGGAGAATGACAAGGGCAGCAGGCAATGCTCTTGGCCATTTCCCATGTGAGGAGAGAAAGCACATTTTGAATCACTTGCACCACGCTTCTGTTTCCATAAAGTTGATGTAAGCCTTTCTGTGCTACATATGGAAGGCAAATTGTTGCTGCCTCTAATCTGTGATATTGCTTGGGTTCCCATTGCAAGACCTGGGGAATTTTTTCTTTTAGTAACACAGCTGTGAATGATTAGCCAGTCTCCACCTTTTAAATCGCAGCATGGCTGTGTGCCAGGTTGAAGAAATTAGGCACTCAGCCCCTAATGCCTCTCATTTCCTCTCTGGCATCAATTTAAATTCAGTCTTTGCTGGCATTTTACCAGTGGTAGAAAAAAAGAAGAGGGGGGGAAAAAAAAGTGTTAGAATCTACTTTTTAAGTGTTTTCTTCTAAACTTCACGTGTTATTTTTACTGAACTTTTTATTTCCTAGGAAGAAATACAGATTTGTCCACCCCAGGAATACTAATGAATGTAATTAATGGTTGTGATTTTAAAGCAATTAGATTGCAAGTATTGGAGCCTGGTGATTCTGACTTTGGTACTATCCATGTGTTTTCCCCCCTACTCCTTTGACGCAGAATGACTGGCTAGTCACTCAAACTCTACCAGATGGGGGTACTCCTTAGACACAGGATGACTGGCTAGTCACTCAAACTCTACCAGATGGGGGTACTCCTTAGACACAGGATGACTGGCTAGTCACTCAAACTCTACCAGATGGGGGTACTCCTTAGACACAGGATGACTGGCTAGTCACTCAAACTCTACCAGATGGGGGTACTCCTTAGACACAGGATGACTGGCTAGTCACTCAAACTCTACCAGATGGGGGTACTCCTTAGACACAGGATGACTGGCTAGTCACTCAAACTCTACCAGATGGGGGTACTCCTTAGACACAGGATGACTGGCTAGTCACTCAAACTCTACCAGATGGGGGTACTCCTTAGACACAGGATGACTGGCTAGTCACTCAAACTCTACCAGATGGGGGTACTCCTTAGACACAGGATGACTGGCTAGTCACTCAAACTCTACCAGATGGGGGTACTCCTTAGACACAGGATGACTGGCTAGTCACTCAAACTCTACCAGATGGGGGTACTCCTTAGACACAGGATGACTGGCTAGTCACTCAAACTCTACCAGATGGGGGTACTCCTTAGACACAGGATGACTGGCTAGTCACTCAAACTCTACCAGATGGGGGTACTCCTTAGACACAGGATGACTGGCTAGTCACCCAAACTCTACCAGATATGGGCTCATTTTTTTCTCTTTGCATCAGCAGGTGCCTTCCTAGAGAGGGACAAGCATTGCCTTTCTTTCAAATACTGCTTCTGGCAGAGTCAGTGAATCAGAGGTATCAGTTTATAGGTAACAGAGTGCTCCCTGGGTGAAGCATTTGGATCATCTGCATGGCCCCACACTCCAAAGCCTAGATACATTAGTTAGACCAGTTTCCTAATTGGACACTTTGACCTCTGTGCTTCTGTGTGTAGCCTTCAAAACAGCCCCACCATGCAATGTAATGTCCATGAAGACACTGCCCTTGGTAATCCTAATGGGGCTTCTTTCAAGTCTCACTCCTTTGATAGAGGGAAAGTCTCTTAACTGCCAAAGTGTATAAACAACCCAATCATGTCCAGCCTTTGCACCTCTGCACATGCATGGGTTTTGTTAGCCCTTCTCTGTTCATCCTCCAGCTATGCATGTGCTGTAAAAATACTGCTCTAGCCTTCATCATGCTTGGCTAAAGAATTCAAACTGCTGAGTGTCATCTATAAGACTCCCTCCCCTTTAGCCTAGTCATCTCAATTATCTTTCTTTTTTTCATCTCTTTGAATACATGACTGGAATACTACATAATCTTCAGTATGTTTCATTGAAGGAATCATGTTGTGTTTTTCACCCTAAATAAAAACCCTTAGGTTTTATTTCACTTCTAAAATTTTTTTGCTGCTCTCTTTTAATTTACAGATTGGGGCTCTTCAGCCTGGAGAAGAGCAGGCTTATAGTAGCCTTCTAGTATCTGAAGGGGGCCTACAGGAAGGCTGAGGAGGGACTGTTTACAAGGTCTTGCAATGACAGGACAAGGGGCAATGGGTTTAAACTGGCAGAGGGAAGATTTAAACTGGATGTTAGAAGGAAGTTCTTTCTAGTGAGGGTGATGAGACCCTGGCACAGGTTGCCCAAGGAGGTTGTGGCTGCTCCCTCCCTGGAGGGGTTCAAGGCCAGGTTGGACGAGGCCTTGGGTGACCTGTTCTAATGGGAGGTGTTGGAACTAGATGGGTGGGTTGGAACTAGATGATCTTTGAGGTCCCTTCCAACTTTACCATTCTATGATTTCTTTTAAATCCATTAGGCCGCTCCAGAAACTGCTTTTAAGTGTTTGGTTTTTTGGATTTTTTTTGGTTTGGCCCTTGAATTGGTAAAACAATTATTATCCTGCTTACAGATGTTGTTTGCTTTGTCAGTGCATTCACAAATATTTTTGAAACCTTAAAATGCTTTTGCTTTCTGCTGATCCAGTTTTCCCAGTCTGCCAAAATCCCAGGTATACCAGACTCCATGATCTATCAATCTAAATGGGAGAGGCACCTCAATACCCATAAAGGTCTGGGCTCTTGTCATGATGTCAGCTTTATAAACTCCTTTAAGTGCATCTAAATGCAGTCAGCCCTGCAAACCCTCCTTACATTGGGCTGATAGATGCCATTTAAAGTCTCACTCTGCAAACTGTTCTGCGACAGCTCCTAAAGAGAGGAAGAGCTCTGTCCTCTTACACAGTCAATTCAAAAGCCCTTTCATTCATTTCTTTGTCTTTCATTCTTTAGCAGCTGTTGAAGCCATCAAAACCACAGTTCTGACAGCTATCCCCAGCACTGTAGATGTAATTGGGGTAATGCAACTAAGCAGGAAACACCATGAGGAAGAGAGGTCTTCAAACATGACCTTTTGAATCTTCAGAGTTCATTAAGCTCCTGGTCACAGCATTTCTAACATTGCAGGTGCTTGCAGATTTATACATAGGAATGCTTCCTCTTTCATGCTCTTCTTTCTCTGCAGGCATCAGTAATATGAATGCAAACAGTGATTTTCATGGACACTGAAAATCGAGCAATTATAGAATAAAAGCCCTTCTGCTTCTGCTGGCAACAGATGAAATGACAGGAACCTTAATTATACTCGGATTCACAGCAATATAATATTCAGGAAGTGAGAATTTTTTTTTTCCCCCTTGGTTTTGTGATATTGTGAAATTATTCTGGACATAGACCAAATCCACTTCTCTGTGATGCTGATGTAAATTAACAGGAACAACTTTTAGTTGCAATGAAAGCTTAACTTACATCAGTGCAACATGAAGATGAGTTTGCCACATAGCCCAGTGAGAAGGTAATTTTGACCAGCTGTCTAATTGCATGTAAAGCATTTGGACAAATTGTCCAAAATTTGGATTTAGCTGCATTGTAGTCTTAACTTACTGCTAAGAGAGGCTGGAGAATGGCATAGAGTTGCAGTCTCTGCCTATCTTTGAAATGCAGGAATTGAAATCCATAGCCAAATACTTGAGTCTCCTTTGGTGAGAACAAGAAGGAATTCAGCAGTTCGACCAGAAAGTCAGCCTGAAAGTCAAACTAAGCCAAGTGGCCAATAACTAATTCAAAGTTGAGTAGAGAGATGTTGATCAGAGAGTTCCATCCATAAAACATACTTCAAACATCAGTTCATTTTTGGCCAATCTATGTATCACTAGTCATCTTCTAATTCACCAGAGTTTACCCAAAAAAATTCAACACTTTTTTGAAGTGTGAATTGAAATGTGCAGGGCAACATTTTCAGCAACAAGTGTTCTGCAAAGTCTGCAGTTGCATCTGTCACCATGTTTTTACAAGGTGGCTATTGAAAATGCAGATAATTGACCTGTGAATTGAATTGAAAGGGAAAAAGCAAAAAGCAAGATTGAAATGTAGTGGGATGATCAGAGCTGGGGGCAGTTCCTGGGTCACTTCAAGCTGGTGCAAGTACTGGAGATTTTGTGAGTGGGAAAGGGCATGAGCTCAGTTAACAAGACAATGTATACTGTTATAAAGTATGGGTATAAAAGATTTTAAGTGAAATGGCCTGCAGATGACTAATGTAGGTAAAATAATCCTTACAATTTTACTTACGTGCCTGAAATCGTGAGCTAAATATCTCACTGAATTACTTTGGCATTAGTAAAAAGCCAGCTGCTTCAGCAACTGACTGATGTGGGGGAAATGTAAATTTTCAATATATCCAATTCTGTTTTTTTTAATAGGCATAATTTTAATCAGAACTGCTTCTAATTTCCTGTCTCACAAACTGGAATCTTGAAGCCAACTGGAGAAACGCAGGTTATTTCTACAAGAAAAAAAAAACCAATCTTCAGCATAAACTGTAAAATCTTGTGTCATTAATTTCAAGCAGGTTTTTTTTTTAATAGTCTTATCTCCTAGTCTTATCCTTCCCCCACCACCACCTCCCTTTTTTTTTTGTGTGTGTGTCTTGCTTTGGGATTATAATTGGTCTGAAAATTAAACAAATTGTAACTGTTTGTGCAAAATGCTGGGAGTGCGATATGGAGGGGTAATTAATTAATGCAAGATGATTTTAAAATATTAATATTGTTTATTAATATTCAATATTCAGAACTCTCTCCACCCTGATTTTTAATCTAATTTTAATAATAATCAGTTCTTTGCATCGGTCATGGAAGCTTTATACAGGTAATAGCAGGATCCAGAAATAACTAGTAATGATATATAACATTAATTGAACTCCATTAAACTGGCAGAAAAGGCTTTGCGATTAGTGTACCACTTGTGGTCAGTACACTGCTTGCTCACTAGATGGACTCAGGGAGCTCCTTTCTGCTTATGGCAGAAGGCAATGGTGAATTACAAGAGGTTTTAAGTATTTACTCACAAAATTATCTCCTGACTGGCAGGGCTGGCTACAGCTTCAGNGAGACTGCGACAAGCCCAAGTGGCTTATCTTTTGTTTTGAGTACTTATTCCTAAACATCTCAGCAAGCCTATGAGTGAAGCAGATATCACCATTGTTTCATTTTCACAGCCTATAATATAATTTTCTCTATTAAAATATTCCAATTAGCCTTAAACCAGCACACAGCCCAAGACTAATGGGCCTTTGGACACAGAATAGCCAATCAGAATGGCAGTTAGCCAAGCTTGACCGTATTAGGTGAAGCCATAGGCTTGGTTTACCCTTTTTAGGGCAGAACACAGTCCCCGCATAAGGGATGCACAAGCTGAGCCTGTGTACCTTGTTTACCACAGGATGTAAACAAGTCTGGGCAAGCCAGAGTCCTTAGACTCAGTGGCTCCAGGTACTTTGTCCTCTTTCCTGCGGTTACTTCTCCCCAGAACAGAAGGAGGGAGAGCAGAAAAACATGTCTGGGCAAGCCAGGACATGTATAAGCCTATTTTAGCCTGCTTAAGCCTACCATGACAGAGTGCCTAGCTAACTGATCAATCCCCTTTTTAACAAATGAAAGCAAATGGAACACAAGCTATCTTTTACTTTAAAAGGTTACTAGTCTTTCAATATTCAGTGTTTCTTTTGATACAATGATGTCTCTTTTTTCAGTTTTCTGAAAAAGCCTGTTCAAGCACTCTGTGTTCTATAGGAACAGGATAGTACAAGCCTGTAGTAACAAACCTCTTGATGGGTAAAGCAGTGCTTTGAAAAGGTTTCTAAAAATTATTTTTACCAAATGATCTTTGAAGAAGAGACAAAGACAGGTGAGATAATTGATGATAACAAAGAACACCAAAACATCGCTTGCCTAACTTGTTGCAGTGCCTTTGCTGAAATGCTTAAATAACCCACCAATACCAAAAAAGTATTTTTAATTTTGTTTCTCCAAAGATGTACATTTGAGTGAAATATTGCAGAAATGCTAAATGCTGCAGAACTGAGCCTGTATTTAGTTACCAGGCAAGAAGGATCTCACTCTTTATGCTTTCCAAATACTTTTCCTTTTTTACATCATTTATCGTGTGGAATAACCCTCTTAAAACCTGGTTTTAAGAAACCAAAGCTTTAAGAAACAAGGCAGTGCTTCAATCACACACTGGCTCATCTGTCAAAAGGTCAGTCTCTCTAAATGTCAGCTAGCTCTTCCTTTTGTATTTATATTGAATTTGGTGATTTATCTGGTGAGTTCCCAGCAGAGCTGTCATTGGACAACTGGGTTAAAAAAAAAAAANTGCTGCTTTCGCTGCTGAGCCACAAGACGAGCTGTCATTGGACAAATGGGTAAAAAAAAAAAAAAAAAAAAAAAAGGCAGTGAGCTGAAAAGCTTAATAAATGTTAGATGGAGATAGAGAACACTTTGGAAAAACAGCACTTTCTTTACTGGTTTTTTTTTTTTTTTTTTTTTTTTAAGTCTAGCAGACTCTGAAATTAAGTATTTTAGGTACTTCATTACTGCAGCTTCTGCATAACTCGTGTCACTAAGTTCCAAGAGCACTATGTCAGACAGGGAGGTGCTGCTTGCTCCAGCTGGCATATGGTTAATGAAGCATAGATAAAGAGACTCCCCAAGCCCACTAAAATAAGTCTTCAGGAGTTAGTTACTTCCTTGAGATAGGTCTACCTTTAGAAGTTATCTCCACCTATAATGGCATCACCAACAGCTCCTTTTGCAGTCAGTGAAAGATCAGGCACCTTTGGGACATGAGTCTGTGTAAATGCCTACTCTAAGAAGTGAGGAAATAGGTGTTAGATGCATTCTGCTATTCTAAAAACGACCATAAAAGGAAGATAGATGACTCACTGAGAGGTAGGTGTTTGTACAGGAGCCCTCAGGTGCATTTGCATCTGTCAGACTTTACTTGTTTGGACAGAGGAAAGGTCTGGCAACCTGGATTACCAAGTCCCAACTCACACTCTGCCTGAAGGACTGTCCTGCCTTTCTCAACAGATAAACAAACAAAAACATTGTCAGAGAAGGGCAGGAATTTGTACTTTGCAATCAAGACAGCACCACAAGTTTGAAACACAACTGTAGTTCTGAGTGTCCAGCATACCGAGATCTGGCATGTGCTGAGTGCTGAGCAAAGCTGAAGATATAGTAAAAACTGAGCTGCAAAATTCTATTATCCACACCAGCAATATGACTAAGAACTGCTTTTCTCAGAAATACCAAAATCATATACAGTATTCAGCCACCAAAAAAAAAATAGGTGCATGAATTAAGATTCTGTCCATTTAGGTACGTGATTTATGCTCAGCTCTTGGAATCTAATGGAGCATCCTTCCAAAAGTGAGTGCCAGAATTCACTCACTAGCTAACAAGGAAAAATAAGAACCTTTGAGTGCTTTCCTTCCAGAGGGAAATACAGTCTGCTGAAATAAAGATGACTGCTTTCCAACTTATGTGAACAGCTGCTATATCCTTTCACAGAATCACATAATGTTAGGGGCTGGAAGAGACCTCCAGAAATCAGGGACTCCAACCACCCTGCCAAAGCAGGATCATGTAGGGCAGGCCACACAGAAATGCATCCAGGTGGGTTTTGAAAGTCTCCAGAGAAGGAGACTCCAAAACCTCTCCCCACAGCCTGTTCCAGTGCTCTGACAACCTCACCTTAAACAAGTGTCTCATTGTGTTGAGATGGGACCTCCTGTTTTCTAGCTTGTACCCATTGTTCCTCATCCTATCACTGGGCACAACCAGATAGAGACTGGCACCTTCATCTTGACACCCACCTCTCAGATATTTAGAGACATTGATAGTAAAGGGCAGTGAAAATGTCTCAATTCAGTTATCTTTATGTATACATACAGTAAAGCTACTTTATAGACATTGTAGAGGGCCCTGTCTAGTCTTCAGCTGCTGCTAGAGAAGAGCATGAGTCTCCCATAGATCCAATGTCTTATCTGCACCCTTCACAGACATCTCTGGTACCCTCTCTGATACCTGGCATACCTATGTGTGAGCAATTAAAGCATGTCTAAGAATGATTCATCTGGACTAAACTGAGATTTCTCTACAGTAAACTTCTGCATCAGCACTAATTATTCTCAACTGTCTTTACAGTCCCTGAGAGAAACTGACACTGAGAATGGAATTAATTAACCTATTTTAGAGGTCTACATAAGGGTGCAATAAATTTCACTCTACAAGTGTCCTTTCTGTCCTCCAAATATAAAGGGAGTATAAAGTTGACAGCTCAAATGTATGTAATTTAAGTTAATTAATCCTATGCTAAGTTAACTAATTCCAAAGCAAAGCAATAAGGTAAAAGCAACAACTGGTTTTCTTATCATTAATACCCTGGGTCAATCTCCCTCCTGACAGTCACCTCTTTAAGGAAATTGTATATTGAAAAAACAGCAAAATTTGAGTGTGAATTAAGCAATCCCAAGCCTTTCTAGAATGATTTTGCCCTAGTTAGTGACAAGAAAACAGTTACAAATAGGTTCCCATACTCCCACTTATTCCTTTTATGTGCAACTGAAATATATTATTCTATTTTTTCTCCCTTTTGTCTTTCAGCATATATTTTCTTTAAAAGTATTAGAAATTCTAGAGTGTGGGAGGGAATGAATTTAGATGGCTGATCTGAAGTTTTACCCACTTTCTCTTTGTTTGTCATTCTGAGGCTGTTTGGGGTTTTTTTTGGGTTGTGTTGGTTTTGGTTTGTTTTGGTTTTTTTTTTTTCCTGGTTTGGGTTGTTTTAGTTTTTTGGGTTTGGGGGTTTTTTTTGTTTATTTTGGGTTGTGGTTTTTGGGTTGTGTTTTTTTTTTGAGAACAGTTTTGTTTTCAGTCCTGAACAAGTTATCTCATGAGCTTTTAAGATAGTTTTAAAGGATGGTGAAATGGCATTTAAACAAAAAAAAAAGAAATATTAATTTGCAGGAGAGTTTAACATCACAGCTGCACATTGGATCAAAGGAGAGTTCCCATAACTCCTTCCACACAGCATGCAAGGGTACTTGTGCAGTTCTCCACTGTCAGAATTTACAGGGTTCACTCAAGGAGTTCAGCTAATTAAAGATTGCTGTGGATCAGTAAGGCTCTTCTATTGTCTCTTTAATTCTTTAACGGCTTTCATCCAGCTCAGAAAACACTTTAACTACACAGAAATTTTCCTGATGTGTTAAGATGAGAAGGCTTAATATATAACCAATTCAACCTCAAAATAGTTTGCTTTTTCCCCCCCTCCCACTATCCCCATGGGAACATTGTTCCACAGTCTTACTGCTTTAAGGAGTAGGAAGTCTCTTCTGACATTCACCTTCACTTTCTTGAATGACAATTGAACTCAGGTGTTGGATGGTCTGGTACCTGCTGAATGAAATTAGTGTCCTATCAGCTGTGGGTTTGTCCACATTACCTGTGCTGATCTTAGTCAGCAGCTGCTGCTGCCCTAAGAAGAATTTTTTCACATCTGGCATTCTATAATTTCTGTAATTCTGGAGTTTCTATAATTCTATACTTTCTATAACACTATAATTTCTGTAATTCTCCAATTCAAAACAAAAATATCTTGATTTGCAAGATTTTTTTTTAAATGCATTTTTGTGTACTAAATTTCAAAACACTGCAATTTCTTTTTAAGTGGAAATCCCAAGTTCTGTGAAGTGCTTTCAAAAGCTCAATGCCAATTATGATGCAGACTGAGACAGAGAGTTTACTTTGACAGTGCCTGTCCTGTCTGTAAATATAGATCTTTATGTGCCCAGAGTTAGCAACCTAGTAGTTTACTTGCATACTAACAATTCACTTAAAGAGATAATATTATAAAATAATGAATTGTTCCCACAAACCAGGTGTTCTTCTCCTATGCTGAAAAAAAAAAAAGAAATCTGAATCCAATACCTTTGTTTTGATTAAAGGCTTCTTTGCAAATTATTGTTTCTGAGCTTCGAGAAACAAAGAGTGCCTTAATGAAACCTTGGGTTGGAAGAGAAATTTAATTCTTCCCCAGGTACTGTTAATAAATGGATGTTAGTCATCTGTGGGTTGTATAGAGTTATAGAACTTAAATCTTTGTATTTTTGCTGCAAGACATTAGATCTATTGTTTATATCTGTACTGACAGAGAGTTCAAGAGAAAGTAAGCAAGAATTTCCCTGGATACAAGGTCTGCCATTCGTGAGAAGCTGCAGCAGTACTTATAAGTGATACTTCTCTGATTTAGGAAAGAAACCTGCTCTTAAAAGACACAGGGTTTGTGCAACACTTCACAAGCTGTCTCAAAAAGTCTATCTAATTATATCATCTGAGAAATGCTCTGTGTAAGCCTCAAAGTTCACAAAACACAGGACCTAATCCTTCCTTGCTCTTCTCTCTGGGCCTTCTTTCTGCTCTCACCCCTCAGCCAAGCTCCCCTGCCACCAAAAGGTTGTCATCAAAACGTCCTCCACTGCAGGGCACGAGAAGGGTACCCCCACAGTGACATCCTTCCTGATACCAGCCATGCCAAAATGATGCTGGCTGAGTCTATCAAAAGATAACTCCAGCACAGATCTCTCTAAAGGCCAAAGTCTGATTTTTAAGACCCGGCCTGAGCCAGGCAACAAATATGGGAACCACATTTTCTTAGTACCCCTCTTCTGTAGTCTGCTTTTTTAACAGCTCAACACCAGAAGTCTTAGTATACATAATAAATTAATTTTCCTGTGAGTTGCACCCTAGAAGCATGCATCTCAATGAAGTGAGAGTGGCTGACAGGAAAACCACTATGCCAACAGAGTCCTTGCTATGGCAGGTAAATTTCAGTACCTCTTACAGATTTACTTTTCCTCCCTGCTCCTCCTTTACATCATTCATGAGTTGAGAGATGGGTAGAAAGGACAGCCTGTCTCCTTTGCAGCATCCTTATTCTTGCCAATGGTATTACTCCTTTATCATGTGCATAGTAGAAACTAGACATAGCACAAAAGAAGGTGAAGGAGTAACATCACAAGCTCCTGGGTGCCTTGCATCTTGGCCTGTCTGATGAGACTTATACAGTAGATAATTGCAGAGCTTGATCACAACATTCCAAGACCTGTGAAGGAGAGAGATGCTTTAATTTCTATCCTCTGTTACAACTGCTTACAGCTACTTCTGTTGAAAAAAAAAAAAAACAGCTGAAAGTGCTAATGTCCATTGAGCACATTATGTGCAAAGTTTTTCCATCTGCTAGTTTATAGATTTTTTTTTTCTGTTTTAAAATTTTATAAATTACTGTGATTGATTGTGTTGATCTGAATTAGGACAGAGGGTTTCAGAATCATAGCATATATGTGCTACAAACTGAGAAAATAAAATCTTTTATGAATGAAGATGAGCTGATAGCTTCTACTGCTCTACAGTTACAAGCTGGCTGCATTGATTGCAGTAGATTGTATTTTCAATGAGAATATTTGCCCGGATCCAGTTCACAAGCATTGCCTGGGATTCCCAGGGGCCCAAACCACAAGGGATGACATCTCTGCTGAGAGCAAGGAAGATTTACAGTTGCCGAACAGGTGTGGGTTTATGTCTGTAGATTAGTTTATGTCTGTAGATTAGTTCCTTAGGGTCACAAAAACAGCAAAAACCTAGACTTTCTGTAGGAAAAGATAAAAACCCAAAACTATCTGCCCAGTCAGTGTCTATCCAGGGCTCATGTCAATGCTCTTTTTTACTGATCATGGACACCTCTACTCTGGACAACATCCAAAAGTCTTTTTGCCAGTAGTGCCAAATGGGCACTTAAGTTGGCATTCAAAGCCTGCCTGTTGTGCAGGTGTTCTAATTACAGCCACAGTGCAGGTTGTTCTTCATGCACTGAATAGAGGTAAGGTTTGTATTAGCTGAATTGTCCAAGTCCCCTGAGATGCAAAAGTTTTAAAAGCTGACCACACAAATTAAAGAAAATACCAACCTCTCTTGAGAAGTTAATGGTGTGAGATGGGCTCACATGATTTGTGTCAATATAAATATCGGGACCAAGGAAGGGTATGTGACTACTTCCTGCAAGCCTTGTGTGACTCCCAGATTAAGCACGAAACTAGGAAGGGGAACATTGAGGTCAAGATAATGCATATAGTGTAAGGATCTTGTGAAAAACACCTGGTGGTCTTAAGATAAAGCCAGCTGGAACCAGCTTGTTGCTAACCACAAAAGAAAAACAACCTAACGCGCATGAGAGAACTTTGGGGTTATCAAGAGGCCAGACTGAGGAGGACTACTGACTTCATTCCGTGACCACCAAAAGAAGGCAACAAAGGACCCCTGAAGCAATGAGGAGCATGTATGGGGGAAACCCACCCCTATTCTCAGAACTCATTGACTTAAACAAACCTTTCCCTAGAATAGTTGCCAATATGTATTAGAATAGGAAATATAAACCAGAAGTGGAGCTGTAACGGTGTGCATTGGTGGAGCGGTGACTCCCCAGCACACCCAACACTGTTTGCTTGCCTTTATTATTCAACCATTAAATTTGTTTGATCATTTATAAAGTAATTTAGGCCATCATTTATATCAATAGTATTCTTTTCAGCTTCTAAAAATATACTACTGGTTATGTACTTTGCTGTCAATAGCCAAGTTCTCTATTTTTTCCCTCCATACTTGATCATAAATGGGTTCATCTTCAGCTCTTCCTATGCTGTCTACATCACCCAATGTACAAAGAGAAAACAACATCCTAGGTTTTACCCCTAATGAAGCTGTCTTCTGAGTGCTGTTGAACATAAATTAGGATAATCTCCACTGAAGTCAGCAGTGATATATATCAGTGAAACCAGCACTGTGAAGATAAGTTCAGAGGAGAGACAATACAGGCTGAACAAAAACAGACTCTGAACAGTGCTGAGAGTTAATACCAACATTTTATAAACATCTCCTCTTTGTAAAAGGCTGGACTGCAAGGCTGGAGAGAGCAGGTTTCGAACAGAAACCTCTGGCAGTGAATAAGACAGACAAGACTGCACTAATAAGGCAGACAATGAATCTGTTCTCCAGCAGTGACAGCCGGTGGCACAAACCTCATCTCTACAAAAATAAACTCCCTTCTATCCCAAATGGGACCTCATCTATACAACATAGAGGGATATATAAGTCCTATATTATCCAAAAGTGTTATCTAGGAGTATGCTCTGGGCACCAGAATAAACTGTCCTAGCATGAGCAATATCAATTAAACAATGTGGACAATATTTTAAATATGCAGGTTCTTAAACTCTTGTTATGGCACTATTTAATTTACAAGCCTAGCTATAACTTCATGGAGTACCCAAGTCAATCCTCTGCCCCCAGGATAGGATCATCTCTATCACCTATATTCCTAAAAAACTTCTCTTTAACTTTTTCTTTGGAAAAAAAATAAATTGTACTGGGAATTGTAGGCAATTAAGTCCAAGGCTCTGTACACACAGTAATAGACTTTTCCCTATGGTCCCACCTAAGTCTCCCACTCCCTCAGTTTATGTTCATTATTTCTCATCCTGTCCACCGAAATTGCAGCTCCAAATATAGACAATTTGTGGCACATATGCCATGACTCTGGCCCATCACTTGCTTACATTTAAGTGTGGAAATATGATGAAGTAATTCAAATACCATCACGAACACACATTCTCTTACGTGCCAAAGAAGCGGAGCAAGCACTGTGCCATTTAATAAAATCTAGTTCAAAATACTGTCATTTAAACAATTCATCCTAAGACAAATAAACTGTGAACTCTTCACAGTTCCACCTAGAAAAAAGGATCAAGTGGCAGTGTGCAGGAATGGTCTTTACTTCTGTGAAGATCAGATGAAACTAGGAATGTTTCTTTTTTTTTGTGACATTGCTCATTTATAAATTGCCTGTTGCTATAGCAGTTAAATGATATTAACACATATGGATAAAGAAAAAAATCTTCTTACCAAAACCATGTTGTAGTAGTCAATGGCTGATTTTATTCCCATTTCCCAACATGCCACATGTGAAAGCTTTGGCCATTGGGATTGCAAAGGTCATTTATAGAGACATCTTCCCTTTATTCCTGTCATTTGCCTTAATTGATATATAGAATCCTGTGGAAGTTTCCACTGCCATTTAGCACTTTAATAGGATAAATATCTGTAAGAATGTTTTGGAAATATGTTATCTGGATGTATAAAGCACTCGGTTCTTGGGATGAAGGACTGCATAGACTATCAGCACAGAACTATTACAGTCATGGCCTAATTTGGAAGTGTCGTGTTAAGGAGTGTAGCAGCACACATCAATGATCTAGAAGATCTTCAGGCCAGCGTGAGATTAGGCAAGCAAAATAGCCCAGAAATGTGTCCCCTATCAAAAGTCTTCCTGATGCCAGTCCTCTGAAACTGTACCAAAACAGTACAGTGGGCAGAAGCTGTTAACAGGCAGGGTGTCCTTCATTCTCCACTCTTGTGTGCATCAAACCACTCTGTGAACTCTTTTTCTGCCACCTTTTTCTGCCAGACCTGGATCTGGCCCACTGTATAGTCAGGCATAGAAACTGCTTCACCTGTAATGATGTTGCTCACCAGCACAGTCAGCTCTGGAAAGAAAAGCAAACAGCATTTGGCAACGGGAAATGGTGATGAACATGTCATCAAAGACTGACCTCTTTGAACCTTTTTTAAATCAAAATGGTGTTTGGAACACATTTGTCCAAAGCAAAAGCCTTGCAGGTCTCCTGTGGAAGCTTTTTCAGGAAGCTAGTATCAACTTCTGTCAAAATCAACATGGAAAGAGATCCCATTTGTTCAGATACTGGGTGGATAGATGAAATGCAGCATAGGGCTGAAGACAACGCAGGTTAAAAAGAGGAGTTCAGCAAGGCAGCAGAGCCCAGGAGGGGCTAGAGAACATGGCTTAGAGTCTGACAGGTTTTTCAGGTGATAAAAAGATTTCTGTCTTTTTCTGATAGAAGCGTAGCGCTCAAGTCAGCCTCGTTCAGCCAGATTGTTTACATAACTGTGGGATACCAGCTTGTGACAGTCACTTCTCTTCTTCACAGGGTCTTTCCACCAACGCATGTCAGCTTATGCAATGCTTCCCTTAGCTCTGTGCTGCAGCATGGGCTTCACAGTGCCAGCACCTGAGGACACAAGATTCAGGCTGAAGCACAGCCTGAATGCCAAACCTGGACTCTCAGCAGTAACTTATCTGCGGTTTGCTAATTCAGCATCTAATACTTTTTCATCAGAAATGCAGAGCTTTTTTTCTTAGAGCTAATCAACAAGGAACCATCATTCTTTGCTATACCGTAGCAGATGACTTATCAGTTTATGTTTTTTTCCCCTTTAGTAGCTGGAATTACATCCTGTAGAAAAATGTGGGTAGGAAAGTTCAGGATTAGGAAGGGCAATGTCTGCAACAGCATCACGTGTCAGCTGGGAGAACTGGAGTATGATGCACATTTTAACAATTAGGGACTTGTCAATTAATGTGACCAGATGCACACTGCTTATTTCAAGTGCAAGTGCGGATGAATTAGGTTTGAATCGGATACTTTGACAGTAGTTTGACAGAAGAATGTTTTCTGATTCACAAAACAACAATGTTATTCAGTCTGAATGGTTCTGAGATATGCATCAGTAACATATTCCAAGAATAAGCAGTTGAAAATAACTAAATGCAGAACCCAGTCTTAGAGGCAGACAGTGATAGGGAAGGCTGATAGGTTTTTAATCCTTGTATATACAGAAGGGAGAACTTCGTTTATTCTCTGAAGTGACCCCAAATTCCTTTAATAGGACTTCAGTATATGCTGTTGTGTTTCAAAAAGTAAAATGCATGCTAATGAGGAGCACCAGCAAGTACAGGTTGGACTTGATGATCTTTGAGGTCTCTTCCAACCTTGCTATACTGTGATACTGTGATACAGTACTGGAAGAGTAGAATGGTGACAGCAGTGCCAAACTTCTCTGCAGCAAGAGAGAAATAGTTGGTGAAAGGCGTACAAAATATCCAGAGACCACAGGATATGGGAAATTATTTTTTTGCTAGATTTGTAAGTCATGGCAGAATTTCCATTATGGGAAAATATCCAAGCATTTTGTTATCCTCAGGAAGATATTATCAATGGCATTTGCTGGACTAATCTGCTTCAAAATGCCTTTCATTGCGATCTGATCTCCCAAAGTGGCTAGTGAGTCCTTGGTTAACACCTGGGCTCCACAAAGAAACCAGCCTCTGCTGGGTTTGTGTAGTGAGGTTTTGGTAGCAGCAGAGCTACAGGAGAGGATTCTGTGAGAAGCTGTGTCCAACAGAGTCAATGCTAGCTGGATCCAGGATGGACTTGCCACTGGCTAAGATCAAGCCTATCAGGGGTGGTGGTAGCACCTCTGTACAGATAGAGGAGTGAGGACAGGAGAAAAAACAAAGGCTTTGCAGGCACCAAGGTCAGTGAGGAGGGAAGGGGAGGATGTGCTCCAGGAGCCTGAGCAGAGATTCCCCTTCAGTTCATGGCGAAGACCATGGTGAGACAGTCTGTCCCACTACAGCCCATGGAGGTTAATGGGGGAGCAGATACCCACCTGCAGACTCTGAAGGACCCAGTGCCAGAGCAGGTGAATGCCCAAAGGAGGCTGTGACCTTGTGGGAAGCCCATGCCAAGCATGCTTCTGGTAGGGCCTGTGGACATATGGGGGCCCACACTGGAAGAAGTTCTGGGGGGCAGTTCACAGGAAGAACTCATGCTGAAGAAGTTCATGGAGAAGCATCTCCTGTGAAAGGGACTCACACACTGGAGCAGGAGAAGAGCATGAAGAGGACTCCTGAGGAGGAGCACCAGGGACAATGTGTGATGAACTGACTACTACTCCTCTTCAAATTCTTTCTGTGCTGCATGGGGAGAGGTGGTAGAGAAAATCAGGAGTGTAGGTAAGCCCAAGGAAGGGGGCCTGGAAGAAGATATTTTTTAAGATTTGCATTTATTTCTCATTATCCTACTCTGACTTTTCATTAGTAAGAAACTAAACTAATTTTCCCAAGTCTGTTTTGCCTGTGATAGGAACTGAAGAGTGATGGACCTGTCCTTATCTCGACCCACAAGGCTTTTGTTATGTTTTTTCTCTACTGTCCAGTTGAGGAGGGGAATGAAATGGCAACTTTGGCAGGCACCTGCCCAGGAAGTATTGTGATGGCTACAAGAGCCTGCAGCATCTCATCATCTTCCACAGTGTAGGAAGCTACTCCGGGTGCTAAGGGCTGGGAAAAGAATATAGGGATATCAGCAGAAATAAGGCACTGCTTTGACTGTTGTAAGAAGGAAAATCTTGTAGCATCTCAAGTTCTTTGCTGTTCCTGAGTCAGCAGCTCACGGTACCGACACAAAGAATGCCAAGGGCGCAGCTGTGTTTTCATGTGATTGTAAATGCATTGCCTTTCCCCTACCATGATAACATTTCTGAGTCACTATCTGCATCCTACCTCATCCCACTTACTAGACCCTTGCCCTGGCCCACTGTGTATTCTGGAGATAAATATCATCCTTGAGGGTTTTCAGCAACTGCAGATTCAAAATAGCTGATGGACTGAAAAAGCTCAAGGTATCCAGCTGTTTGTTTGTTTTTAACTTCTATATGAGTTAGCAGAGCAAATTCCACTGCTGCTATGAGTAGCTTACACAGTGTGGGATACATTCCTCTACAAACTGTCAAAGAGTTTCTTGAGGAAACAAATATATTCAGTGGTTAAGTATTAGTTCTGCAAATAAAAATAATGAAATATAGAGAAACTCTGGGTAAAAAGCCTTGAACTCAGCAGTGGTTTAATTTTTATTAACCTTAAATAAATTGGCGTTATGGAAGACTTGTTCCTGGATGATTTACCAGTCTGTGTTTCTAACTATACGGTTGCATGTAAATGCAGGAGGAACTAGACAGACAGCCTAGCCCCAGGCTGAGTGCTGGTTTATAGGCACTTTTGAGGCTTAATGACTGGTGCTATTGCAGTGTTTAAGCCATTTCTGAGATAAATGGCTAAGATAAAATTCAGATATCACTGTTTCTTACAGCTGTGGGAATATTTACATGCCTAGACAGCGACTTTGTACAGATAGTTTGTGAAGGGTGTTTGCTTTTGAAAACCCACTTAGGATATCAGATTCTGTCTCTGATCTTACTCACCGAAAAAGGCAACAGAAGTTCGGTGCCCTAAATAAAACCTTACTCCCAGTTCATGCCCTCTCAGTTGTGCTAGCTGCCTTCTGAAAGAGCTGTTTTTCAAAGTATCATGGAGAATGCAGTTCATCAAAATTTCCCTCTCATCATACCCCACCCCATCCCACCCTCCCCCCGTAACAGAGGGGAAGTACTGCAATGGAAACTTTCCGTGAGGTATCTTTTGGAAGAAATTATATAACAAGCTAACAAGAAGGTTTGCCTCTTGCAATCTCTGTCTAAGATCAATGCTATCTTAAAGAATATAATGAGATAACAGGAAAGTTTGCCTCTTGCAATCTCTGTCTAAGATCAGTGCTGTCTTTGAAGTTTGGCTTGGAGAGATGTCACAGCGTTGGAACAGGCAGCTGCTGTTATACTGTCTGCTTTCAAATCTATGAGATCCAAACAGGAGGGAAACTCTTTGATAACTTTTATCAATTACTTTTCTACAGAAGAAAACCCAAGTCCAAGTCTGTGTATCTCATAGAACTTTACATGATGGAATTTGCCTGGGGATGGTATCTGAGACATGAAAGACTAGAACTGGGGCTGAGGACTAAGTGCTGATTATTTAATTAAACTGTGCTTTGACCCCTGTCCTGGGTCTTCGTTGTTGATTCCGCACACATGTGAGACTGATCATTGCCATTGGTTCAGCCACACCAGCTAAATCCATCCCAAAAATTTCCCAGCCATGGTGTTCTAAATGCAGGTATGCTAATGCACAGTAAACAGGATAAGCTAATACCAGGTGGTGTTTGAAATGTGATTCAGCTGGGCATCTCCTCTGCTTTGTCACCCAAGAGGGCATCCTCTTCCCCAAAGTACTTCTGCAACATGTTCAGAAGATCAGCAGCCCACAGAGAGTTTGAACTTGTGGTGGTAGGAGGGGGTGTGTGTGTTAAGTATTATTTTCCCCAACCTTTTCCAAAATACTCTGCTACAAACCCCATCTAGCTAGGACAAAATGTGAAGTTTCTCCAGCAGCTGCAGCTGCAACAGTACTACCTCTCCTATGCTATGCTGTTCTAAAGAGCTGCTAGTTAAAAATGGAAATGGCTCATGTTCTCTGGCTCTGAAGCTGCATATGATAAGGATCAAGAGGCTTTGGTGATGCAACTAAATAGGCCAGTTAATAAAAGGCAGCATTCCCGAAACAAAGTGTGCTTTCATCTAGAGAAGATGATTTTCAAATGCCACTTGTGTATGGAAGGAGTTAGTGTCAGACCCAGATTCTTGTCAGGAGAGTGATGGGGGACAAGACTCTTCAAAGAGCTGTGGTACACTAGGGTGGATGAGGTATAAAACTCCTATGAACTTTTCTTACTTTCTTACCTTTGAGAAAGGCAAAAAAATAAAAGCTGATAAAAGCAGCTTCTGGGTACAAAAGTGATCCACTTCTGGTGGATTATGAGCATTGCAAATTACCCATGGAACATTCTGAAGTTGTTCCAAATAGCCATAATTCCTGTGTTGTTGTTTCTTTCAGCCTAGGTTTTAAAGCATTTTGAAGACATTAATTACTTCCACCTACCATGTGGCAGGACAAGAGAAGAGAATGATGCAAGGAAAAGTAAGGACGGTATGAGACAGTCTGCATGACTGTTAGAAGACTCCCTGGCTAGGCTGAGGTCTGTCCCTGATGCTTTGTGGCCTTCAGCAAAGCAATGCCAACTTCCAATTATTTTCAGATGGATTCCTCAGATGATATCCACTTCAGTGACACTATATACATGAGTGAGACAAGTACAGGAAATAGAAGAAAACATAATTAAGAACAGTTTTTATCTTGGAAAATGTATCAACTTCAGGCCCACTTACTGCCAGTTACTTCACAAATGTTTAAGTGCTTCGGCTATATGGGAATAGGTCTGAGTAGCACTAATTAATCTTTATTGTCCATGCCTCTGATTATATAATTACCCTTCAACAGTTATGTATCTAAAGTATCTTAAAAACCTCATGTATTAGAGAGTGAAGGGAGAGAAGGGAATACTCGTCTTTACAAGTAATGATGGCCAGAGGTTTGGTAATGAAGGTCTGGGAGTCAAAATGATGTCAAATAAGACTGCCAAGCATCAGAGAAGCTGCTTTATCCTCCTACCAAAAACAGGGTAACATCATGTGCCAGGAGCATGATCCTTGTCCAGTTTCTTCCTAACCTCTAGTAATGGGGACTGTGCAAACTTCCGTGTGCAGCCTGCTTCCATACTGCACTAACTTCTCACTCCAGAAAGCTTTCAGTTATTGAAAGCCCCTTTGCTGTAGTTAAAGCCCACTGAACTAAGTTTTCTATGCTGAACACAGGGAAGAACATGTTTCATTGTTTAAGTGAGCTCTGATCTCTCCCCCCTTGGGCCATAAGGCAACAGCAGGTTTCCTATGACAGTGCATCGGGTTTGTGTAGCAAGGTTGTGGTAGCAGAGGGGCTAGAGAAGTGGATTCTGTGAGAAGCTGCTAGAAGCTTCCCCTGTGTCCGATAGAATCAAGGCATCCATCCAGGATCAACGCATCACAGATGGGAAGGCTGGCTAGATGCAGTTCTACTCTCCTTGTTGTAGTGTAGTTCCCTCTTCCCTTGCTCATGCTAGCACCTGCCTGCCTGAAGTTCTCCATGTAGTTCAGCACAATGACCGAGACTTTCTCTGCTTTTCATGCAGAGGATTATCTAAAGATAACCTCAGAGCTGGAGCTCAGCCTGGCCTTTGAACTATTGATATCAAACCACTGTGGAGAGGCTAATTCCAGTGGCTTTCCACTTGAGACAAACACTTCCATATTGATTCTTTGTCTTCAACTTCAACAGCCTAACTATGGAGTCTTTGCAGCTGTGTAATCCTTGAAGCACAGAGCTCAAAGCAGTGCATCATCTGTCAGTCTCTAGAACTCCTTACTGGAATGCAGATTTTTTTTTTCCATGTGTGTTGAAACACAGCATATGTCTTCATCTATCCTAGCATGCCCCTATATACATCTTTGTCTTCCATGAAAGCATTTCACAATTTGTGACCTAATGTCTTTGAATATGTACATCTCGACTATGTCCCTGTGTTCACCCAAGTGTTCTTGAGTATACAAAGTGCAGATGTTTTTCTCATATTGTCTGTACTAGGGGTTATTTCTGACAGAAATGAAACCCATACACAGTATTACACTATCAAGAAATGTATGTCCCAAAGTCTGTTTGCTCTTTAGCTAGGTCTCTTAAACATTAGGGTCTGTGTGAACGTTCTATTGGAAATTCTGAATCAATGTGAGTGTTCTCTAGAGCAGATTTTTTGTTGTTGATTTTAACATGGGGGTAGAGTTTGACTCAGCTTGTTAGACTGCTAAATTATGAAGCACTCAACACATCTATGTCATTCTATAAAGTTCATGCAATCTTGTAGAGCCTACTCCTGAGGCTGTGAGAAGCTACAAGGACACAAATCTTCCTCTCCTCTGCCCGAAGGTGAATGCTGGCAGTAGTGTAGTGGCAGTGGCAGGAGGTACAGCTGCCCTAGGGTGGACAGTGCTGTATGAAAAATAATCCCTCTGAAATCCTTCTGGCCTGTGGCTTACTGCGCCCTTGCATCTTACAGTAAAGCTTAAGAAGGGATCCTCATGTGCTTAGCAAAAGGAAGGGAGCTACTGTAGTAGTGTCACCCTTGCCTTTTGGGGATGTGCCATGAAAGAGGAAAAGAAAATCAAAAGCCCTCCTGACAGATATGTCAGCTTGCAGTTTTTTCCCAGAAAGAATCTTGGCAGATTTGATTGCTTCTTGTGATGTTGATGGTGTGGTGCCTTCATAGATTTTGTTCTATTTCTTAGAAGAGATCTACTTGCTGCTTGTCAAGACCAAANCTTTTTTTTTCCCCTCTGAACTATGTTTGATATTAGCAGAACGAGCAATAATATCCTTTTTTAGAGAAATTGAAAGATTTTGTTCTATTTCTTAGAAGAGATCTACTTGCTGCTTGTCAAGACCAAAATAATTTTAGGAGTCATGAACCATCCATCAGTGTCCGCATCTGTGCCTGGCTGCCTTAACACACAAAGCAGGATCACAAAAAGGGCTTTGCTGGTGTGGTCTGTTGCTGCCAATACTTGAATCACTTCAAACAGAATTAAGATGTACTTCACTTGTGCTTTTATCATGAGCAAAGATGCTTCTAAGTGCAGGCTCGAATACCAGTGAATTTGAGCTTTTGATTCAGCCCTGTCCTCAAGTAGTGTGGTTAGAAAACCTATTGGTTCTGGAGTATTTGAAATCTGATACTCAATTGCCTTGCAATATGTACCATTATACATGTAAGAAGGCAAACAAAAGATATCTTTTTCAGTGGAGAAGGTGCTTTGTTGCAAGTATAGGTCTCACTTCAGGACAACCTGTATGCTTGGTGGTCTCTTCTACTGTTCTATGCAAAGTAATAAAGTCTTGACCATTTTCAAAACAGTTGAACCACTTTCCTTAATTCACTTAAAAGAGTGTGACAAGGTTATTTATAAACATTTAGCCTGCTTAACTTCTGAAGCTAATGATTTTGGAGTCTTAGTAAGACACCCTGAAACTATAGAGTACCAGAAATTTACAATGGCCATGAAGAACTGCATTGTCCACAGAGCTGAAAGAAGGCAGGACTCTGACAAGGATGTCATCATTCATTAGTGGAAAACAACCTGAATGAGCCTGATACCTTAAATAAGTATAACTGTGTACCTCTTCAGTGAGGCTCCTCATATTTGAGGGCTAGTAACTTCAAAATATAGGCTCATAAAAAGTTGTTGCCAATAAAGCTGACAAACTTCAGGGATGAATGTGTAATAAAGCAAAGGAAATATTTCTTTTTGTCTTAGAGAAATAACAAGCTGATAGAAGATGATAGCTTAAAATTAATGATTTGGAGTCAAGATGGGATATTTTGCATAATCTAAACCATAAAATGTAATTATATTCATTCAGGAAAGGTCTTGACCATGTCACTTAATAATCTGCATTATGATCATCTCAAGTTAAAAAATGTGGAAATCATAATAGGTCCTGATAGGACTTCTTGCATGTGCTACTCTAAATGTTTAAATTTTATTTTTCTTGGTTTAAACTCTATCCCACCTCTTTCATAGAACCATGCCCCTAAAATTCCCACGTGCTTCATATAAATTAGTGATAGATTGGCAAGGCAAAGAGTTTGAGTTTTCTGTCTGTTGGGGTAAATGTGAAGGGATCACAACACCTTTCTTTAGGAACAGGGATAAAGTCCCCATCTCACAGCTAAGTTGCATTCCTGTCGGCTGCCTGTTTAGCGCAGTGATGTGGTAAAATGTGATTGTGTTTACTGAAATTACAGTGCTGGCCTCCAGCCCTTTCTGTAAACCCTGGTGCAAGGAGACTTCCAATTACTGCTCCTTGCCAAGTAGTAATGAAATTAGTTCATAATGTAACACTCTAAAGCAGTTGGCTCCACAAAACCATTTGGCTAATCGTTCTAACACAATAAAAAATTAAAGCTTTTCTGTATTTAAAAGTGAGTTTGGAAAGCTATTTCCCTTGAGGTAATTACCCAGTTATTAGAGGTGAACTGAAGTGGAGAACCTGGGGAAAGGATATTCCTGGGGTGTGGGAGGTCTCTCCCTGTTCCATAAAGGCCAAAAAAGGTTTCAATAGGTTTTAAAGTCAAGGGCAATATCCAGCCTTGCTGCTAGCTCCAGCGCAAAGGGCACAGCTTTGACTGCAGTTGCAGGCCTGGGTGGAACACTGCTGAAAGTTGAATAGGTTAATCTTGCATACTCTGTTTAATGGATGAAATCCTGGTCCCTGGTGAAAGCTTACCTCTCGAAACTCTCATCTTAACATCTGCAGGCAGTACATAGCTATACACACCTATATACATGCCTATACACACCTATATACATGTCTATACACACACCTATATACATACCTATACACACACCTATATACATGTCTATACACACACCTATATACATACCTATACACACACCTATATACATGCCTATACACACACTTATATACATGCCTATACACACACCTATATACACACCTATACACACACCTATATACACGCCTATACACACCTATATACATGCCTATACACACACTTATATACATGCCTATACACACACCTATATACATGCCTATACACACCTATATACATACCTATACACACCTATATACATGCCTATACACACCTATATACATACCTATAGCCTGCAAACTGAGAGAGGCTCCATGGTTCAGAAATCTCTGTGTGACTTGTGTCCCTTGTTTTCATCTAGTGTTTTCTTCATCCACATTGTTGTATCTCCTGCAGTTCTATGGACAGCTGCATGGACCTTCTGCCCAGGCAAGGGCTTCTACTGGTGCCACATAAAGACTGGGAGAAAACAAAGATTGGGAAAGGAAACACTGGAGTCCTCCATTAAGAGTATATGCAAAGAAAATTCAAATCAGCTTTGCCACTGAGCACCTCACTGTCTTTTTGTCACTTCCAAAATCTGAATACCCCTCAAGAGGGCTGTCACTTCTTTCTGGACTTGCCTGATCTCTGCAATTAAATTAAATTAATTTCTTAAGAGTGTAAAGGTCATTTTCAGAGTTCCATACAACCCAACTGCTGAAGCAGTGTCTTGAGGCATGTATACATGCTCCCTCGAGAATGCTGCATGGAATGACTGAAAACGAAATTACTGACTTGTCAATACTATATTTACCCACTGTAGAGGGATCTTTCTGGGAGATAAGGAAAAAGTACATGGATCATTATCTCTGCCATCCTTGGAAAAGTGAATTATTCTTTAAATTGCTGCCTAAAGAAGTTATCTGCCAACAACTTTGGACTTTGTAGAAAGTGTTTGCTGAATTCTTTTTCTTTCCTTGTCTTTGCAGCAATGGACTTTACATGACTCACAGCAGGAATGAGGAATTATTTAAGACAAGGTAATTGTCCCAGCATCCTGTCACAGCTGCTAGTTGAGAATGCCTATTGTTCAAATGCTGCATAAGTACTTAACCTTGCAAGATGTATGATATCCAAGGGCGACTTGGCACTTAACCACACATGGCAACATCTCATCATCAGTTAGTTGACAGACTTTGAGCTCCAGGTCAAGTGATCAGCTCCTTAATGACACTGTCACTAGGTCAGTACCCAACTGGCTACATGAAACTCAGCCATCAGCTGTGCCAATAGCCATACACCTCTAGCAGATGTTTTCATCATCTTTTTCTGCTGACCCACGTTGTCTTCCTTTTCCTTCTGTGCTAGTAGAAGTGAGTGGACCTGTAACAACCTTCAGGAACACTATGCCTTTCCTGCATGTAATTCCTTTGAAGTTTCAAGTTCAAAGGATTTCCTGGGACTGCAAGGCATTTTTGGATCTTAGTTATGCAAAAGATACTTTTAAAGTGAAGTTGTATTAAGACAATGGCTAGGGTTCACATACCCCAGGTTAGTAATTACGGGTTTATCACTTAGAACTCTTACATTTCTGATGGGAGATCCAGTTTAGATTAAGTCCTCTAAATACAAGCAACTACATATAAAATGTCTCTGCTCCCATTAACCTTAATGGAGATCTAGTAAAAGCAATCAATGAATGATTCAGCTGACCAGCCACTAGGAACCCACTTTATGGCAAGCAGAATTGCTCTTCAGGCTCCAGTGACTGTAATGGTAACTTAGAAACCTAATCCACCCAAAAGTGCCTAAATTTAGGTTCTTGTGTCAAACCAATTCCTGTACTCAATGTTCCTTAATCAATGAAGAGCAAGGGGCAATTTTAAAGACAGCTTTGTCTGACCCATTTTAGAAGCCTGCCCTAGAGGATGCATCAGTTTCCTCTTATCTAACAGAAACTAAGGCTATACCTTTAAGATAGCTATAGTTCAGTGACCCCAAAACTCACCTGTTGATTCAGTCCTCATAATATTATGAATGAAACCTAAACAATAGCAGAATTCTTGATATATTTTACCTATTTCTTTTTTAAACATACCTGGGAAAACTCACAACATTTATGTATATAGTTTCAGGCTCAATCAAGGACACAAAAAGCTGCCTTCAGAGGGATATCGTGCTCGTCCCTGCAGGATGTTGGCCAAGTGAAAAGTTTAGAACAAAAATTATTTGGTTTCTATGTGTCTTGTACATGAAGAGTTGAAAATGCATGTCTCACTGCTATGTTATTAAATGAAATGACCATATTTAGTTGCAATCTCTCTTCAATTCCTAGTAGGAAGGCAATTCATTATGCAAGTTAAAGACTACTTGCACAGTACTCTGAATGGCAGCTGACAGAAGATGAAGGGCTAACAAGTTCTGTGGCTCTGACCCAATAAGGCAATTCACCTTTAATTGAGAAATTTCTTCTTTTATATATCTGGGCATGGAACATTCTGGCTTCTCAAATTTTTGTACCTATTTGTTTAACATCACTTTCATTATTCCTTTTTGTACAAGTAGTCTTCAAAATCCCATAAAACACTACAATACTGTCCCACTTTTGTGTCTCAAAACAATATTCATTCTTCTGAAATCATGAATGCTTGAGTTAAAGATATGTGATTAACAGGACTTTTGTAAGGCAGCCAGTAGAAATGAAACAGTTTTGTGTCTATCAAATGATGAAATGGAAATCAAACATCCTAGAGGTGTAAAAACTCTTCACAGTACATCTCTGTTGTTCACTCACAGGACTTCAGTCACTAATGAAATAATGCTGAAGAACCCTTTCAAGCTCTACTTATTGACATTCATTTGACATTTATTCCTTTTTCTTATCTAGTAGATACATGATTAATTTTACTGCTTGACATTTACTTGGCCTTAACTGAGAGCACAAAAGTTTACCTGAAGAGCGAAGTGGATAACTGAGATAGAGATGCTCAATTATGTCTTAAAAGAAATTTTCCTGGTCTGACAGAGCTTCCAACACTGATCTGCAGAAATGCTGCTGTCTAATCTCTGCTGAAGACTCCTAAGGACACAGTCAAGCTCTGTTGAAGAAGGAAAATAAGTACTGGCTACCTTCCAAAACCACAGTATTACATTATGTCCTTCTGGAGATCAATCCTCCTAGTCAGATCATTACTAGTGATACAATGTGGACACCTAAATCTTGTGTGTTTTAGGAGCTCATCAAGAGCTACAGTGGCACCACTTGTTTGGTCTTAACTTTCATCTTCTATAATACCCTCCTGAATGTAAATTCTGACATCTGGGGGAGATGGGGTTGCTCAGTCTGGAGAAGAGGAGGCTCAGGGGAGATCTTACTGCTTCCTACAACTACCTGAAAGGAGGTTGTAGCCAGACAGAGGTTGGTTTCTTCTCCCAGGAAACCTGTGACAGAACAAGAGGACACAGTCTCAAACTGTGCCAGGGCAGGTTTAGGCTGGATGTTAAGAAGAAGTTCTTCGTGGAAAGAGTGATTGGCATTGGGATGGGCTGCCCGGGGAGGTGGTGGAGTCCTCATCCCTGGAGGTGTTTAAAAGGAGACTGGATGAGGCACTTAGTGCCATGGTTTAGTTAATTAGAAGTTATTAGGTGATAGGTTGGACTTAATGATCTCAAAAGTCTTTTCCAACCTGGTTAATTCTGTGATTTTAAAATGACATCCTATCTCACACCTGACTTTCACGCCTGTTAAGATCTCTTAAAAATAATAATTTGGCTTCATGTCAGGAATGACAGGTTTTGCTCTTAGAGAAATGCCTCTACAATTTCAACTATCTTTGTTTTGTCCTAACAAAAAGAAAGAATTGGCAAGAGAGTGTACTTTGGTGCTCAGAGGTTTTTTTCTATATTGATCCAATTTCTCAAGACCTCCACATTTGTGTGCTATATACAAATCTTCTGATATAAAAGCAAGTGCCTGATAAACACTTTTAAACTCTTGCTTTTAGCTAAGATTCTATTTATACAGCAATGACAATGTGAAGATAAGCCTCAAAGACAAAGTGAGACTTCCAGCAGAATAATTTCCTTGGAACCATAGACAAAACACTCAGTAAGAGGGTATAAAAGGGTTGTAAACTACAAGCCTGTGAAATAAAATAAAATACCTTCCTGCTGGCTAAACTGGTGAGGCAACACACTCTAGTTCTTCATCAGTACTTTGCAGTACCACTACCTAATTTTCTAGTATTATTTCATAGCTCTTCATTCATGCAGGACCTCTTGGATTCCCAACTCTGCTTTAGGAGGAATATGATTGCAGGATCTTTATATACCTGGATTTGCAATGAGCAGTCTGTGTTATCAGGTTGAGAAGGTCTCGGTGCTTATGCTTCTCAGGTGGGCAGTGCCATCAGCACCAAGCTGCACTGTAACATGTTTTCAGAAGTGGAGACTCCTACCAAGACAAGATTCATACCAAGTGGTTTTGGCAGAGTATGGAGACCTCTGAGACCATGCATGTGTTTAGATTTCTTGAATAAATCCAGAATTGGTAAATATGGAAAGAGTAAGTCTCTGAATAAGCTTGGATGTAATAATGCTGCATGATGCTCCACTGGCTCATAGAGATTTTTAATTTGAGGCTAAGACTGGAGAACAGGAAAAAGGAACTCAGCTCTGTGCTTTGGCATCATTGTGTGTGCACTGCTGTCAGTGATTACCCAGATAATTGCTCAAGTGCTGCAAAATATTTTAGAATAACTCTGCTCTAATTGTTAATAATGATATTTTGTCTCAGCAAATGTGCCAAATATCAGTGCCAAGATTTTAGATGTTAGCTTACAGTCAGTGAACAAGCACTGATTAAATAAATCCTTTTATCTGCTTACTAAAAAGACCACATGGATTTTTATGATGTGGAAAGGGCCAATACTTTATCTGCTTATAATCTTACTTCTATCCTAGCTTCTGCTTTTATAGGCTGGATTTAACAAATCAACTTTTGTTCATGAATAAAATTAACTTCTCACAAAAGGCCAGCTGCCCCAGAAGAAGACACAATGCCTGCTCTCCTTCATATGACATCTTCACAGTCACATGTGAAACAGGAGAGCTGGTGGTTGTGACTTTTTATACCTGGTAGGAGATATGAGCCTGCCTAGCATTGTGGTATTTCAGACACAGAGTGGCTGGAAGTTATTCTTATTAGTGAACTGCCGAGAGCTCTACTGTGTGAAAATTATTTCAGTAGCTTCATTTTAGAGGAAAAAAAAAGAAAAAGAAAAGAAAGGGGGTGGGACATTTATTTTATTTTGCATAATTACTTTTTTTTCTTGCTGCAAGGAACTCTATATCTAATAATTACTCTGTTCTTTTCATTTCTGAGGTGTGTTACTATGTGCACACAAGTCTCTGTGTTGAAGCCTAAACTCAAGCCAGTTTTGTTTATGTATAACTTGGAGCAATCCAGTGTTGGAAAAAAAAAAAACCAGCCTGCAGCTCTTCTTCACACCAGTAATGGAACTGTTTGAAACCATCAGTCTGCTCAGCTTAGGTGGAACAAGAACATAAATACCACCCAGCTGTGACTTCATTTGGCTGCAGTTCCTGACCTAGAAGGGTGGTGCAGCCTTCCTCATGTGCCACCTCCAAGGGTCTGTCTGGCTGTGGAGTCAGCTGGTGGGTGATTACTGGATCACGCTTCAGCACCTTGCTTTTGTTTGGCCAAACCTCTGCCAGCTCTATGCACTGCACAGATCTGGGCAAAAAGGTCCTGGGGAGGTGGGAGGTCACCAGCTGCTTCAGAGCTAGAGACAGTTCAAGTCTTTGAACAGTAGCCTGAGACTGTAGTTCTGAGAATAGTAATTTTCCTTCTCCAGGTCCCTAGAGGCCACAAGGCAAACAGGGTCAGGTAGCAAGGAGCAAGGGGGCAGGAGGTGTTTTTTTCATTTCTCTGGGGTTTACAGAATCACAGAATCATGGAATCAACCAGGCTGGAAGAGACCTCCAAGATCATCCAGTGCAACCTATCACCCAGCCCTAGCCAATCAACTAGACCATGGCACTAAGTGCCCCATCCAGTCTTTGCTTGAACACCTCCAGGGACAGCAACTCCACCACCTCCCTGGGCAGTCCATTCCAATGCCAATCTCTCTGTCAAGAACTTTCTCCTAATATCCAGCCTAGACCTTCCCTGGCACAACTTGAGACTGTGTCCCCTCATTCTGCTGCTGGTTGCCTGGGAGAAGAGACCAACCCCACCTGGCTACAACCTCCTTTCAGGTAGTTGTAGACAGCAATGAGGTCACCCCTGAGCCTCCTCTTTTCCAGGCTAAACAACCCCAGCTCCCTCAGCCTCTCCTCACAGGGCTGTGCTCCAGGCCCCTCACCAGCTTCATCGCCCTACATATACAGCACAGCTGGTGCATTGCTGGGGATGGGAGCAGACAGGACAAAAACATTGTATGCTGATGCTGCTGCAGGAAAGAGTGAAATGTGGAGAAGTTTTGGAAATGCATACTCATGGGCTCTGTCCCCTGGCTGAGCAGGAACTGACTGTAGACAAGGAGACATCACTGCTGGCAAGTTCTGCTCCCTTCCACAGACTCTGGAGAAATGATAGGTCCAGGGGAATGGGCCTTTGTGACTCCTGCCCAAGTAGCAACAGCTAAGAAGCAGTACCTTGTCCATGAACTCTGAGCTTCTACAAAGTCCTTCCTGCCTTGCAGGAAAGTTGTGCATGGAAAATGCTGAAATAACTTTTTGGCTGTGGCTTTCGGACCCCCTGGCAGAGCATGGTGAAGGAGGGCTGCATCTGTGACAACCACTAGAGCTGCTTTGCCTTTAATTGGGTTTTTCTTTTTCCCTCTCAGACCATTCTTGTCCATAAACACAGCATTATGCATGGTTATTGCTGCTGTTGCTGCCTGCAACTGAAAGTGTGAAGCAGTGCGTGGCTGTTGCAGGCTGTGCACACTTGCTGGGCAGAGGGAAAAGCCAGTGAATTATAGTGAATAGCACATTGCTGCAGCTTGTTTGGGATGGATCCAAAGCCCATTACAGGCAGTGGAAAGATTCCACTTTTCCACTGTGTTTTAGAAACTATTATCCTTTATTTCTGTCAGGAGCTTTGTTTCACAGTAGATGGCATGCGTTGGCACAGATCAGTCAGGAAAAGCAGCAAGCACTTACTAAACATGGGGTACCTAAAGGTGCATATTCTTACATGTCTTATCTGGCCAAAGCACATAAAGCTATTTCTGGACAATGTTTTCTGCAGACTACTGGTCTATGTTTCTCTCAGCAGTTTATAACCTTTCCTTCTGAAGTCAAAATCTCAGACTTAGGGCTTAATGGCACTCTGAAAAATGTCTGTGATGATATATATATATATATATGTCGGGGAGGGGTAATTAGGTACTGCGAGACGATATTATAAAAATATTAATATATAATTTATTAATATTAAACAATCGGAACTCGCACCACCCCCTACCACCATTTAATAATAACAATAGTAACAGGCTCTTTGCAACGTTAGGAATCTATATACAGGTTATAACAGGATCTGGAAATNTATTTTATTTTGCATAATTACTTTTTTTTCTTGCTGCAAGGAACTCTATATCTAATAATTACTCTGTTCTTTTCATTTCTGAGGTGTGTTACTATGTGCACACAAGTCTCTGTGTTGAAGCCTAAACTCACGCCAGTTTTGTTTATGTATAACTTGGAGCAATCCAGTGTTGGAAAAAAAAAAAACCAGCCTGCAGCTCTTCTTCACACCAGTAATGGAACTGTTTGAAACCATCAGTCTGCTCAGCTTAGGTGGAACAAGAACATAAATACCACCCAGCTGTGACTTCATTTGGCTGCAGTTCCTGACCTAGAAGGGTGGTGCAGCCTTCCTCATGTGCCACCTCCAAGGGTC
>WBNM01042033.1:10113-31419 GCA_013399055.1 Ramphastos sulfuratus
GGAGCCTTCTCCTCTCCAGACTGAACAGCCCCAACTCCCTCAGTGTCTCCTCACAGCAGAGCAGCTCCAGCCCTCTGATCATCCTTGTGGCCCTTCTCTGGACCCCTTCCAGCACATCCATAGCCCTCTTGTAATAGTGGCTCCAGAACTGGATGCAGTACTCCAGGTGAGGTCTCACCAGCGTGGAGCAGAGGGGCAGGATCACCTCCCTCACCCTGCTGCCCACATTTCTCTTGCTGCAGCCCAGGCTCTGGTTGCTCTCTGGGCTGCCAGAGCACACTGTTGGCTCATGTTGAGCTTCTTATCCATCAGCACCCTCAAGTCCCTCTCCTCAGGGCTGCTCTCAAGCCAGTCACTGCCCAGCCTATATTGGTGCTTGGGATTGCCTCGGCCCAGCTGCAGGACCTTGCACCTGGTCTTGTTGAACTTCATGAGGTTGGCTGACATCAGCAAGTAAAAAATACAAAATGAAGCACTCCAACACACACCACAGGATGTTTCTAGACACCTCAGTCTCTCAGTCTCCTGAAAGGACATGTGGATTTAAATTGTAGCTTGCAAATTATTTTTTTTTCAATTTAATTCTATTATTTTTGTAGTCCTTTTTTATTTAACTTCATTTTTTCTACTTTTTTCTCCTGTAGTTTTGTTTGTTATGGTCTAAGTGAACAATTCTGCATATGCTGCACATTTACTATGTGTTTCTTGTTAACTGGCAGTATTTTCTGTGTGTCAGGCACCTGGGATAAGATTAGGATCTTATGGAAGGTTCTTTGTGACTTGTGTATGACTAATTACATTGACAGCTCAAAATACTTCACCAGAAGTTGTTCATCACACAGAACAATGCAATCAGAGAGTTCTTGAACACTTGCCTCTCACTACTGACCAAAGCTCAAGGCAGAAAAAAGAGATCAGCACTGATGGCACATTCCTCTTACTCTATGTCACATTCATGTTCCTCTGAAACACAGTGTATGTCAGATCTGGAGCTTTTATTGCAAAGGTGTTTCAGTGAAAGGCTTTTACTTCACACCTTTTTGACAGTTAATGAGAGGGTGCTCAAGCCATCATCTTTTTTTTTGCACAGATGGCAGCCCCACAGGTTGCTGTGGGACTTGTGAAGGGAGTAGACAGCTGATTAGTTATTTTCCTTGCTCCTAGCTGCTGAAATAGTTTCCAACAGGGAGGGCAAAGATCTGGCATCTACTTTGACCTCATCCAGTCCTCTGCCCTTCTCTCATGCCCCCTGCTGTTTCAAACGTTCCTTCTCTAACCTTGTAAACTAACAAGGTATGGAGAGTTCAAAATCTTTTCTCCTGCTGCAACAGCTGTTCCAAGAGAGCTCAGGGGTGTGTTCACCCTCAAGCATTTCCTAAGCAGAGCTGCTATGTCTGGATGTACACCTTTAAAGATACACACACACACCAAAAAAAACCGAAACCAAAGAACAAACAAAAAACCCAACACACAATCCCCCTCCAGTTAAAAAAACAAACAATACACAAAAAAAACCCAACCCAACACACAACCTCCCTCCAATTAAAAAAAAACAAAACCAAAAAATACCAAAGAACCAAAATACCAAGAAAAACCCAACCACCAACCAACCAACTCATAAAACTCAATAATGTTGTGGCTTTGTTAGCTAAAAACGAAGTGAAAATACCTTGTTTCATCTCCGTTGGGTCTGGGGTTTGGTTTTGTTTTGTTTGGGTTTCTTTTTTAGTTTGTTTGCATGTTTTTCAGAGAGACTATAGATGAGAAACTGGAACAGAGCTTTTTTTTTTTTCTATTACTGGCCTGCACTCTTCAATGATGACCTCTCTGTAGAGTTGAGGCAGGCTGATGGGTTACATAGCATCTTACAACCTTAACCTCTGGTTCTAGAAAGAGTAAGAAGCTTTAAGGATGCTGGTGCTCAGTGAAGAGTTTAAGTGTCTCCAAGATGCATTTCAATTTCCTTTTGAGTGTAAGTCCACAAAGATGCAATGTCATTCCTAACGCCCTAGCCTAACATACTCCATTTAGACAAAGGACACTCGTGTGCTGTGGCTTCATTAAAAACTTCCCTGACATCCACAGTCCTCTTGATATTGTCCTTTCATGGCAGAGAACATATCAGAAAGTGAGCTAAATATGTTATGTCTATGCCCTAAAATGTACAGGAAAGAGGGGGGAAAAAAACCCAAGCACAAAAAGCTACCAAATCCCATCGAGTCTTTTATTTCTATCTGAACTGCAAACTTAAGGTTTTAGTGCATTATTCAAGCACTTGAAAAGTTTCAGTGACTTCATTTCTTCATATCAAGTGGACCAAGTTTTTGAATCGTCTCTTGTGTTTTAGTTTACTTTCTTATGTCATTTCAGTATTGTACTCTACACGTGAAGAGTGTGCTCCTTCTTTTTCTCTCTGAACTTGTGAAATCTCTCTTGGTGCTGATGCTCCTGGTAATTTAGCTTTTAGTTTTAGTTCACTGTGAGAAAGCATATGCAACAGGGAAATCATAGAATCATAGAATGGTAAGGTTGGAAGGGACCTCAAAGCTCATTCAGTTCCACCTCCCTGCCATAGGCAGGGACACCTCCCACTAGCACAGGTCACTCAAGGCCTCATCCAATCTGGCCCTGAACACCTCCAGGGAGGGAGCAGCTGCAACCTCCCTGGGCAACCTGTGCCAGTGTCTCACCCCCCTCACTGCAAACAACTTCCTCCTAACATCCAGTTTCAATCTCCCCTCTGCCAGTTCAAACCCATTGCCCCTTGTCCTGTCATTACCAGACCTTGTCAGTAGTCCCTCCCCAGCCTTCCTGTAGCCCCCTTCAGATCCTGGCAGGCTACTCTAAGGTCTCCTGGAAGCCTTCTCTTCTCCAGGCTGCAGAGCCCCAACTCTTGTAGCCTGTCCTCATAGCAGAGCTGCTGCAGACCTCTGAGCATCTTCGTGGCCTCCTCTGGACCTGCTCCAACACTTCCATGTCCTTCCTGTGCTGGGGGCTCCAGAACTGCACACAGGACTCCAGGTGGGGTCTGAGGAGAGCAGAGCAAAAGGGCAGAACCCCCTCACTTGCCCTGCTGCCCACACTGCTCTTGCTGCAGCCCAGCACACAGTTGCTGTCTGGGCTGCATGCACACAATGCTGGATATTCCCTGCAGCAGTGACTGGTTATTCTTAGCAAAGTTTCATTATGATCTATTACGATTTTTTTTATTTATTTTTTTGATTGACAGGGAGATTCACAATGAGCCTTATCACAAACAGGAAAAACTTGCATCAATTAACACAAATTAGCATCCCTGATGGAAATCTGGAAAAACACTGATAGGAATGGGAAAGAACACCACACATTTACCCTGTTCAGACTGAATGCCCAAACTCCATTTCACTCTGTCCTGACAGAAGTAAAGCTTCATGCTGCCTAGAAATTTATACCAAGGTCAGCTGCTTTGCAGACCTGGCCATAGATTTAACAGCAGAAGAACAAGAAATAGCTCTGATTTTCTAACCTAAGGATGCACTAATCTATATCTCACATGTATAAAGCCCTGCATGGTTCCTTGCTTTTGTGTCGCTTTTGAGTTCTGGGATCATCCTCTTGAAAGAGGAGAGGAGCAGAAAAATGAATTGTGCACTGAATTTTAATTATTTTCCCTGGCTAATGAGCTTGTCCATTTTTTGTGCTGTTTATCTCTGTGTAAATCTTTATTTTCTCCTGTAATTCCCACTGAAAATGTTCTCCAATATTCATTTCTTCAGCTCATTCTGTAAAACGAGGCCACATTCTCCCAGAAAAATACTTTATTGATCACTCTGTCAAAGATAAGCTTAGTGATGGCAGTGCTACTTCTTGCTTAAATACCTGTTTTATGCTAGACTTCACTTCTTCCCAGGGTTACTGCTCCCCTCCTGACACTGGATGCCATATGAAGCAAGTTTAGCTAAGGTATGACACATGAAGAGAGGAGGATGATTTTTCTATTTTTTTCCAGGTGTAGCTTAGGGAGGAAAAACAAAACAAACAGAAAAAAAAAGCACCACTATAAAAAAAAACCACACAAAACCACAATCTGTATTTAAAATTTAAAGCCTGAAAGAAGGAGAAAGAGAGCAGATGCTTTAAGAGAAGAAGCTGAGAAGTGCCAGCCTGAGCCATGCATTGAGGGAATATTTCAAAACATGGAATTAGTTTCCTTTTCTGGTTTAGTAATTAAATAAACTGATAACAAACACAGTCTAGGATGCTGTGAGAAGTAGATGTTAAGTGTCACAGTGAAGGCACAATAGGAGATGCCCCATGGTTAGCTCCTCAGTAGTTTAAGTATTGGGTGAACAGTGGAAGCAAAAAAAACAACCATGTAGCGGAGGTTATATTTTGCCAAGTGAAATATCTAGCAAAAAATTATCTTTCTACAAAGTTAATTTATTATTCTCTCTCATTTTAGTCTTTTCAAGTATCTGTAAGTAGTTACTGTACTCATTTATTTGTCACTATATAAAGCACCATGCAATGTTAATCTAAACCTGTGTTTTGTAAGCCTGATGTATTTATTAGCCTTTGTATATGACTTCTTCACATGTTCACAGAAATCTGTCTAAAAAATATCAGCCTTTTTTTCTGCTGTTTTAGGATTTGTGTCATTTGTACAGCATGAAGATTTGCTTATTTTCTTATTAGTGCATGCAAGCTTCGCTCAAATTGTCATCCACAGTTCTCTCACAATAGAATCATAGAATCATAGAATGGTAAGGTTGGAAGGGCCCTCAAGGATCATCTAGTTCCACCCCCCTGCCATAGGCAGGGACACCTCCCACTAGCACAGGTTACTCAGGGCCTCATCCAACCTGGCCTTGAACACCTCCGGGCAGGGAGCAGCCACAACCTCCCTGGGCAACCTGTGCCAGTGCCTCACCACCCTCACTGCAAACAACTTCCTCCTAACATCCACTTTCAATCTCCCCTCTGCCAGTTCAAACCCATTACCCCTTGCCCTGTCATTGCAAGACCTTGTCAATAGTCCCTCCCCAGCCTTCCTGTAGGCCCCCTTCAGATCCTGTAAGGCTACCACCAGTTTCTATGTAGTTTACCATGCAGACAAATATGCTCACAGAAATTATGGAACTATTTGTCCAAGCTGTTTTAACTCCACATTATAAAACTGTGAGGATTGCTTCAGTTATTCTTTCACATCAATAGTTTATGAGAGCTAAGTCTTGTTTCAAATGATGTTCATAGAAAATGAGGTTTAGGCTAAAAGGACTTCTAAATTTATTTTTTTTCTTTGCCTGAATCAAGATTAATTGATTAAATTATATTTCAGGAGTGAAATTGTACATAAGGTCATCCTGTCAACCAATAGATAATGTCTTAGATAACCACTGACTAGATGAATAGTAGATTTTGGCAGCAAGCAAGAGAAGGCATTTGTCCTGCAATGAGTTTGCAGACACAATTATTACAATGAATATGTTCACAGAAAAACTCTAAGTAAAGTATGAGTAGAGAAAAATGGTGAATGGCATAATCTGTTCAAAAGCAATTCATGAATAGTAAATGAGAATATCAGCTAAGAAGAGTTCAGCTTCTTAGTTGAATTTCAGCCTTTTACTTTGCAATACTGACGTCCATTTAGCCAGCATTGCATAGAACCATAGAATGGTAANATGTGTCAAAGCAGAAATTGCTGTCATGCTTGCATGATTTGCTTCAGTCAGAATAATTATATGCTTTTGGCAACATACAGTATCACAGTATCCCCAAGGTTGGAAGAGACCTCAATGATCATCAAGTCCAACCCATCACCATAGACCTTAAGACTAGACCATGGCATCAAGTGCCACATCCAAACCCGCCTTGAACACCTCCAGGGACAGGTATATAAATAAATACTGTAACAACTTTCAATGTGAAGACTGCAAGGAAATAATTCTTCAAAGTGGATTGCATAACAGTGATGTTCTAGAAAGTCAAAGCTCCATAAGTCAACTCTTCAGAAAAAATAGGCAAGGTAGAAGAGGTGGTGGAGTGGCCTTCTGTGTTAGGGAAGCATGCGAAACTACACAAATTAATGAAAGTAATGATAGGGTTGAGTTATTATGGGGGAGAATCAGGAGTAAGGACAGCAAGGGTGATATTGTGATGGGAATATGCTATAGACAAGTTAGTTACTCATGTCTTGGCTGAGCACATTGTCTCCTGGGTAAAGCACTGGCTAGATGGGAGGGCCCAGAGAGTGGTGGTCAATGGAGTTAAATCCGATGTCACCAGTGGTGATCCTCAGGGATCTGTATTGGAACCACTTCTTTATTGCCTTTATTGACAACCTTGATTCAGGCATAGAGAGTGTCATCAGGAAGTTTGCAGATGACACCAAGTTAGGTGGCAGTGTTGATATGAACGAGGGTAGAGAGGCTCTGCAGAGGGACTTGGATAGGCTGGATCAATGAGCCAACATTAATGGGATGAGTTTCAACAAGGCCAAATGCCAGGTCCTGCACTTGGGTCACAACAACCCCAAGCAAGGCTACAGGCTTGGGGCAGTGTGGCTGGAGAGCTGCTGGTAGAAAAGGATCTGGGGGGTGTAATAGACAGGAGCTGAATATCAACCAGCAGTGTGCCCAGGTGGCCAAGAAGGCCAATGGCATCCTGGCTTGCATTAAAAATGCTGTGGCCAGCAGGAGCAGGGAGGTGATTGTCCCATTGGACTCAGCTCTGGTGAGGCCACACCTTGAGTGTTGTGTTCAGTTTTGGGCACTGCAATATAAGAGAGATGTGGAGGTGCTGGAGTGGGGCCAGAAGAGGGCTACAAAATTGGGAAAGGGCCTGGAGAATAAGTCTTATGGGGAGTGACTGAGGGAGCTGGGGATGGTTAGTGTGAGGAAGAGGAGGCTGAGGGGAGACCTCATTGCTGTCTGCAGCTACCTAAAGGGACATTGTGGAGAGGGTGTTCCTGGGCTCTGCTCATTGGGAATTGGAGACAGAACAAGAGGGAATGGCCTCAAGCTGAGGCTGGGAAGGTTTAGATTGAACATTAGGAAAAATTTTCATGGAGAGAGTGGTCAGGGCCTGGAATGAGCTGCCCAGGGAGGTGGTGGAGTCATCAACTCTGGATGTGTTTCAGGGTGGTTTGGATGTGATGTTTAGGGCTATGGTTTAAGGTGAATCTTGTAGAGCAGGGTTCTAGGTTGGACTGGGTGCTCGTGAGGGGCTTTGCCAACCTGCATGTTTCTGTGATTCTGTGATTCTGTTCAAATTTCTAAAAGTACTTTGTTCTATTGAAGACAAGAGTTAAATTTTACCTATGAAATTATGTGCCCTAGTAAAATGTTATGTAAAATTTGCATGGAGGAAAAAGAAATGTCCATACGGTCACAATTAATATGAGCTTGAAGTGCTGATCATTCAGGGAGTGGGGCCAGGGCTTAAAATTATTAATTTGTTGAAGTGACATAACATAACCAATCCTTCTTTTCTTTCTTTCTTTCTTTTTTTTTTTTTAAATTCAGAGAGTGTTGGATTTTCCTACTTCTTTTTTAAGGGAGCCTACAAGAAAGCTGGGGAGGGACTTTTTATCGGGTAGTGACAGGACTAGGAGTAATGGAGCAAAGTTGGAGGTGGGGAGATTCAGACTGAATGTGAGGAAGAAGGTCTTCATCATGAGGATGGTGAGAGCCTGGAACGGGTTGCTCAGGGAGGTGGTGGAAGTCTCATCCCTGGAGGTGTTTAAGGCCAGATTGGATGAGGCTGTGGCCAGCCTGATCTAGTGTGAGGTGTCCCTGCCCATGGCAAGGGTGTTGGAAGTAATGACCATTGTGGTCTCTTCCAACCCTGACTGATTCTATGATTCTACATTGAGGTGAATGAAGATCACTGAAGTCCATTGTAAATGTTTTTACTGAACTGGTTGTACCTGAAGTCTTGCAGAGTAACCTGGAGTTTCACCATAAGCATCAGGTGTTTGTCTAGACAGAGAAGCCCTGTATGCATCTTGGTCATCCATATCTCATTATAGGCCTCTTGAAAAAATGAAAAAACATGCTTTGAAAAAAGTATATTATTATCAATGTAAAAATTGAAGGCTCAGAGAACACTAAGAAAATTAATTGAACAAATGTTCTTATCTTGAAGATGTAGTATAACTATCCCAGAAAGACAACAAAAACTCTATATAAATATATCTTCATAAATATCTATGTGCATATATTGGAAACAAAGATGTATGATCATTATAAATGGAAAGATATATGAGATCTTTTAAAGAACAGGAATGTTAAAAGAATCCAAAGTTTCATATAATGAAGAAAAAACAAAAGGCAATAGCTGGAAAAGATGAGGCTGGGTCAACATAGTGCACTTCAGATGCTACATCTTTGAATTTCTACTATCACCTTATGTAAAATCTTCTTTTCTCAGTCAGTATAAAAACATCTAAAGCAGTTCCATTGGCTACAAACTCACCTTTGAACAATTTTTGTTGTTGTTGTTTATCATGAAAGACATACAGCACATTGTGACAGAACTCTTTCACTTCTTAACATAGGCCTGTTTGAATGATGCCAGCTAACCAGGGTTACTGAAATGTGTTCCAAATTGTTTGGAGAAGGACTGTACCTCAATTTTCTTATCTTTTCTTTAGTAAAGTTACTGGTTTTTGGGGTTTTTTTAATTGTTTCTTGCTTTTACACAAATATAATAGAAGTTGATTTTCACTTGTTGTTACAAGAAGCTGTCTAATGCTCTCTCAGCTCTCCTAGTGTTGTGCACAAAAGCCAACTGGAAAGAGGCTGTTCCTGTCACTGCCTCTCTGTGGCACTCTCTCTACACTGCCCAGGTGCTGTGTGAGGATGCAAAAGTAAAGCAAAGAACCAAACCATTGTGGCTCCTGTAGTTGCCAGGAAGGTAGCATGAGTTGGGTTGTTTGTTTTACTAACTGCTGAGCTTTGGAAAGCTACTGGGCAGCAGGCACAGCAGGTGTGGTGTTGGCCAGTGACAAACTTCAGACTCCAGCTGAATCATTAAATCAAAACAGAAATACTGAACAGATATTTTCCATCTAATCAAACCAGCAGAAGTCTTCAGGCATTGCATTATTCACTGCTGACTTGAACTGTTTGAACATAGAATCATAGAATCATAGCATGGTAAGGTTGGAAGGGACCTCAAGGATCATCCAGTTCCAACCTTCTGCCATAGGCAGGGACACCTCCCACCATTACAGGTCACTCAGGGCCTCGTCCAACCTGGCCTTGAACACCTCCAGGGAGGGAGCAGCCACAACCTCCCTGGGCAACCTGTGCCAGTGTCTCACCACCCTCACTGCAAACAACTTCCTCCTAACATCCAGTTTCAATCTCCCCTCTGCCACTTTAAACCCATTGCCCCTTGTCCTGNAATGTCAGATCAGTTGCCACTTATGTAAATTTTGATATTTATAAGCCAGAGTACACCTGATTTAAACAAAGAGACTTTGACCTCCATTCATCATTGAATGGACATAAACTCACTGCTAGAATTCAGGCACTGGCAGGAGAGCAAAATCTCCTCTCCTGAAGAATGGGCAAGCTCCATTCAGCAGCCAAAGGCCAGAGCTGCTGGTGGCCTAATCAACTCTCTGTACTCGCTGGAGTGTGGGCAGCAGATGCTTCTCATTATCTGAAGCCATGAACCTTTCCCCCACCTCATCAAAGTGGACAGAGAAACAATTGCAGCACCATGTCCCATGGGATATCTTTTTGCTGTGGCACTTAAGATCATTATAAATTTCTGAAGAACAAAGAACAAACAAAAACTACTCGACACAGTCAATGCTGTGTGGCAGTGGAGCATCCCCTGCTGCTAAGAGTCTTGGGGATTGTATGTATGAGGAGAAGGAAATACATGTATGAAAGCTCTTCAGAAAAAAAGAGAAAATCCAATTGTGAAATGCAGATTTCACTGCTGTAAAAAAGCTTTAAAGCTTTTTACTGCTGTAAAAAAAGTTTAAAAGCTGTGAGTCAGAAAATGACCTTAATATTCTTCTGCTTAAGAAAAACAGGTGTACAAAATCACTACAAAATCCCACTATTATGAGACTATGGTCCCATCAATAAATTTCTTTATACAAAGAAAGCCCCCACAGTATGTTTAGCAATCATATCAGATAGGTTCATTGAGAACTATGGATCATTAGAAATACCTTCTTACATAGGATTCTTACAGGCTCCAGCCTTTCAACAAAAATAATCCTTCTGTTACTTGTGTGGAGTGGTTTTGTATGTTCCTTTTTAAGGACATGGAAGTGTTGGAGCGAGTCCAGAGGAGGTCACCAAGATGCTCAGAGGGCTGCAGCAGCTCTGCCATATGAGGACAGGCTACAAGAGTTGGGGCTCTGCAGCATGGAGAAGAGAAGGCTTCCAGGAGACCTTGAAGTGGTCTTCCAGCATCTGAAGGGGGCTACATGAAGGCTGGGGAGGGACTATTGACAAGGCCTTGCAATGACAGGACAAGGGGCAATGGGTTTGAACTGGCAGAGGAGAAATTTAGACTGGATGTTAGGAGAAAGTTGTTTGCAGTGAGGGTGGTGAGACACTGGCACAGGTTGCCCAGGGAGGTTGTGGCTGCTCCCTCCCTGGAGGTGTTCAAGGCCAGGTTGGAGGAGGCCTTGAGTGACCTGTACTAGTGGGAGGTGTCCCTGCCTGTGGTAGGGGGTTGGAACTAGATGATCTTTGAGGTCCCTTCCAACCTTACCATTCTATGATTCTATGATTCAATATCTGCCTCAAAATATCCAGAGTAGTGTGAGACAGCAATAGTGTTCTAGAGTCTCTTGCTTGTCTGCTTTCCTCACTGGTAATTAAGAAAGGGGGGAAATTGCAATTTTTCTGCTTCAAATATACTCCCAATACAGTCAGAGCCTTAAAAAACATAATGGCCTTTTCTGCAATTTCTCAGTCTAGAAAAGGATGAGAATGCATGTTCAGGATATGATTAGATGTCTAAGGCAGAAGAGAATGAATGATATAGGTATCAAAGGTTCTCAGAAACTTAATATTTTCATTGTAGATATTTTCAAGCTGAAAGAAAAGAGACATCTTCAGCTGTGCCAGAGCTAAGGAAAAATGTTGGCACCTGGAAATGAAGGATTTTTGGTAGGCTAAGCCCTCCCCTTTGTCCTTGCATGGTTGCTTGTTTAGAAATGTGACTAGATTTCTTTTAACTGAAAAAACTCAGCTTGATACTCGAAAATCCAATCAGTGCTCCACTTGTTTCACTTCCCAATCAAAATCATGATTAAAAAAAAAAAAAAAATCCAACATGGTTCAAATCTTGTTAATGTATCACTAGGACAGGTAAAATATTCTATATATTCCCAGTTGCAGTAATTCGGTGATGGCAACAAGGGTGAGAGAGGTTATAAACAGAAAATATCTCTGCCTTGCCATTCCCTTAGTAGTCTGAGTGAAGAAAGACACAAGATGAAGAGAAAGCAGAAAACTTTTTCTCAGAGTTTTTTAAACTTTAAAATTTCTTTCCACATGACTTAATGGTAGTATTTAAATAAGGCTCAAGAGACAGAGCTAGATCTTGCTTTTGACTTACATCACTAGCATGAAAGGAATGGTCTTGAAGCTCACAGTTTTTGAAAATGCAAAATAAAGACTTAGGCTCAGTTTCCAGCAATTTGATCACAGAATCACAGGATGTCAGGGNAGGGCAGAGTAGAGGTGGAAGAGTATCTGCTGGATACACTCTTCTTAATGCATCCCAGGATCCCATTTCCTCTCTTAGCCACAAGGGCACATTGCTGTCCCCTGGACAACCTCTTATCCAACAGCACTCCCAAGTCCCTCACAAAAGCATATAATTTCAGGAAAAGGAACAAAAAAATATGAAAATATACTTATCTAGTAAAATTGGGATAGAGAGGAATTTCTCTAACAGTTAAAGAAATAAATCTATTGGCACTTTTCATGATAGGGGAACAAGGCATATGTTAGTACTACCCTAAAAAAATAAAAGCAGATTAGATCATTCAATTAGAACTTAATCTGTAATTGTCCATTATATTAGTAAATATCCAATTTGTAATAACTCAACATGGAAGAAAAACATTTCACCTATGTCTAAGCTAAGAGAACTTACAGGTGGATATAGGAATCTTAGTTTGAAGCTTTGACATTGAGAACTTCATTAGCTCTTGGTTAGTTCTATCATGAAAGACTTTTCCCTGTAATTCCAGAAGTATTCCTAAGCCATTTTCCAACAGAATCAGTGTTCTGTCATATAGTAGTAGAATAGAGACATAAATAAATTTGGTGGGGAAAAAAAATACTAATGTCTTATTTTTATCAAACAGGGAGTTGAAAAGGTAGAAGTAAGGGGGGAAAAAAGTCTATTTGTAGTGAGCAGATAACTTTCTGACTCATGACAGTTGTTGTACTGTTTTCTTTGTCTTCTGACTTTTTCCCTACATTTGATTTCTGTGATGTGACAGCAATGATTCTTTTGGTTTGAATAGGTTTGTCATACCCTTTGACCACACTCAGCAGAGGTTTAGGCAACCAAAACAAGGATCTATTTTTGCAGAAGGAGGCACCCATGTGGAAATATGTATATGCAATCTCAAGCAAGCTCCACTATGCCACTGGGCCACTGCAGATCAAAAACAGTTTTTCAGCTTCTATCTCTGTGAAATTGCTCCTGCAATAATCATCTGAACAAAATAGTGTTGTTTAAAAAATTGTAATTTAAAAAGTAATTAAATTCAACATATGTAGAAATTTCTGTTTCTTCACCTAAACCCATTGATGTGTTATTATTTTATAGAATCATAGAATGGTTTAGGTTGGAAGGGACCTCAAAGATCATCCAGTTCCAACACCCTGCCATAGGCAGGGACACCTACCACTAGAAAAGGTTGCTCGAAGCCTCATCCAACCTGGCCTTGAACACCTCCAGGGAGGTTGTGGAGCACAGATCTTTGATCACATTCTGTGCTTCTGTGCTCCACAACCTCCCTGGGCAACCTGTGCCAGTGCCTCACCACCCTCACTGCAAACAACTTCCTCCTAACATCCAGTCTAAATCTCTCCTCTGCCAGTTTAAACCCATTGCCCCTTGTCCTGTCATTGCAAGATCTTATAAATGGTCCCTCCCCAGCCTTCCTGTAGCCCCCTTCAGATCCTGGAAGGCTACTCTAAGGTCTCCTGGAAGCCTTCTCTTCTCCATACTACGGAGCCCCAACTCTCTTAGCCTGTCCTCATAGGAGAGCTGCTGCAGCCCTCTGAGTATCTTTGTGGCCTCCTCTGGACCCGCTCCAACGCTTTGGTGACCAGGATGTCATGTGGGACAGAGTCAAATGCCATTTTAGTTCAAAGATGTCAATATCTAATGGCCTTAGGTGTCAAATAGATGTCAATAGATGCCAAATAGATGACAATATTTAATACCCTTTAAAAATAATTCCTTCCTGCTCATGGTCCTATGTCTCTTTCCCACTCTCCTCACATTTCCTATTTCTCTTTTCTAGAGAGACATGCTTATCCTTTTCCTCTCCTACCCTGATTACATGTCCTTATATACTTAATCTTCTTTAGAGATTCCTCAATTTTTTTTCCTGAGTATAAGTTATCACTTAGGCCACTTTAACTTTTTAACTTTGGGGTACTCATAACTCCATTAAATTACTTGGTTTGCATATTAAAGGAATTAAATATGACTCTGAATTATAGCATCACAGATAATATTTTACCAATTTTAGCTGAGGCAGAATTTTAATCATGTTGATACACATTTTTAAAGAGAGAGGGGACAGTGTATTTATATACAGATTTGAGCAAAACAAGGTACTCTGACCATTCTGTTCCTCAGCTGGAATACAATGCTTAGCTTCTTCTCCAAACTGTTTGAACTTAAGGGTTATAGTTTCCATGGAAACATGTGAAAAACTGTTTGAGCATCAGACATTTCCCATGTTGTAGAAGTTAGCTCAGCAAAATGTTCAGTGGCCCTGGATAAATTGAAAACACAGTCTGCTGAGGCACATATTTTAATGGGAAGGATTACTTAGTTTTCCCCAGTAAACACCTTTGCAACAACATTGCTTTTAGAGCAGAGAAAGTTTTAAGCAATTGGGGAGTGTGTGTTACAGACTGAGGTCACAAAAATAAAAACAAAAACCAATTTCCACCAAATCACAGAATTAACCAGGTTGGAAAAGACCTCCAAGATCATCAAGTCCAACCGATCACCTAACCCTTCTAATTCATGAAACCATGGCACTAAGTGCCTCATCCAGTCTTTTCTTGAACACCTTCAGGGACGGTGACTCCACCACCTCCCTGGGCAACTCATTCCAATGCCAATCACTCTCTCTGTCAAGAGCTTCCTCCTAACATCCAGCCTAGAACTCCTCTGGCACAGCTTGAGACTGTGCCTTCCTGTTCTGTTGCTTGTTGCCTGGGAGAAGAGCCCAACCCCACCTGGCTACAGCCTCCTTTGAGGTAGTTGTAGAGAGCAATGAGGTCTGCCCTGAGCCTCCTATTCTCCAGAGTGAACAACCCCAGCTCCAGGAAGGCTGGGGAGGGACTATTGACAAGGTCTTGCAATGACAGGACAAGGGGCAATGGGTTTGAACTGGCAGAGGGGAGATGGAAACTGGATGTTAGGAGGAAGTTGTTTGCAGTGAGGGTGGTGAGACACTGGCACAGGTTGCCCAGGGAGGTTGTGGTTGCTCCCTGCCTGGAGGTGTTCAAGGCCAGGTTGGAGGAGGCCTTGAGTGACCTGTACTGGTGGGAGGTGTCCCTGCCTATGGCAGGGGCTTGGAACTAGATGATCCTTGAGGTCCCTTCCAACCTTACATTCTATGATTCTATGACTCTACTGTGTGCTCAATAGCTAATAGTGAGGAGGGGAAATGAGAAAACTCTGAGTTCTTGCTAAAAACTTTGTCTAAGGTGAAATGAATATTTCAAACACTTATATTCAGAGTATCCAAGAAGGCAGAAGAAATGCCTGCCAAGTAATCTCAGGAGTTTCATCCAATGTTCAAAGCTGTGGAGCTCTACATGGCAGTAAAAATCAGCAGTGTTCTAGACAGGTATACCCTACTAAATTCAGCTCCTTTTTGGAGGATGAATATGACTTTTAAAATTGAATGTATGTTTTGCTACAAATTGAACTTTTCCAAAAGGCAAAGTGGTAGTTCTAGGACCTCCCTGATATTAATATCCTACTAGGTCTCTACAGACAGTTCTTGAATAGAGCAGAAATTATCTATTAGTTGTATAAGGGAGACTCATTCCAGCTACATTAACCTGAGATGACCCAAATGGGGGAAGCTGAATTTCATACTCCAGCACCTCAGAGTCTGGTCTCTATTTTAAATCCAAAGTGTCTATTTCCACTTAAGCCTAAAATTTCATTAGAGTAAGAAAATAAATCTGCAACTGTTCTTTAGATGCCTACAAGTTCCACAAATACTGATGAGAGGTTCGTGGGTTGGGTTTTTTTTTCCCTTTTTTAAACTTCTGTGTGTGAAGAGATTCTGCCATTACTTAAAGCACTGATAGTACTGAAGATTAGAATGAATGAAATTGAGGGAAAAGCTATTAATTATACAATCTGATAGAAGTGGCTGAAGTGGAGTTAGAAGCATACCTCTGATAGGCAAAATAATGTATTTGACATAGAATACCTTGAGGAAGTCTGATTTACATTTGAAAGTCATCTGGGTAGTGCCAGAAGGATTCTTTTTTTACAGAAGTGAGCAAACAAGAAGGACATCAGAAATATTAGAATTTTAAGTCATGCAGAAAGAATCATGTCAGAGGAGGAATTACTTTTAGCATAATTGTTTAAATTTTGTCCTGAGCTTAGTGAAGCCACTGGAGCAGCTCTGCTATGAGGACAGACTATGAGAGTTGGGGCTCTGCAGCCTGGAGNAAATATTACTATGCAGCTAGGTTAACTTTTTTAACTAAAATGGCCTTATCTGTCCATGACTAGAATAAAAAAAAACCCCTTCTTATTTCCACTTTTAGGTGGAGAGGCTGTTTCCTGAGGTTTATTGTATTGTCATTAATCAGTGACTTGATCATCTGTTTCATTTCCCCATAAGAGAGCAAGGGGTTCTCTTAATATATCCATTACAGATTCAAGTCATCCTCACTCCACTTGCTTTATCCCTGTCAGTCAGTAGCTCCACGTCATCCTCACTCCACTTGCTTTGTCCCTGTCAGTCAGTAGCTCAATCCACTAATTCTTATTGCTGATAAGATGCCTTTGACAACTCCAACATCTAGATTTGTTCATTTTTTTTCCTAATATGTGTACACACCACTGAACTAAGCCTTTCACAGCTTTTTCTGTAACTACCACAGTCTTGCTGGCTTTTTTTTCAGATGAATGTACCATATCAAATGGAAGTGTGGGTTCTATTAATTGTCACAACATGCATATGTCAGTCAAAATCCTTAAAATGGAGAAAGGAGTCTGTGTGGTTGATTACATAGTCCCAGTAAATGAAGTATATTGACATCCATAATTGAGTTGTAAAGGCAATGAGTAGCAAGTGGCAGCTATTTGTAGGACATCTAGCTGAATCTTTCTCCATGGTGGGAATAGTTGTAGGAGGAATAATCATGTGTGACTCACATTTCTTCTTCTTATTGGCAAGTTATGTTGTGATGTGGTGTGCTTTGCCATTGTACTTGGAGGGCAATAAGCAGGCAGGGTGCAAGCAGAGAAGGGGGAAGATATTTGTGGCTCAAAGGAGGACTATAACAGCAGAGACTGAGAGAACTAAAGAGAGCAGGAGAAAGACAGCCAGGATACAAAATAAAAATAAATTAAAAAGAGATAAATTTTAAGGTACTTCATAATAGCAACCCAATGGGAGTTGCTAGTTTGACAGGAAACTCAAGGAAAGAAAGAGTACTGGGAAGAGGAGACATCTGCTTGCACATATCTGACTTCTCTTCTACTTGACTGTGATGGTTTGGGAGTTTCCTGCTCCCCCCACCCCTCCCTCCATGAAAAACACCCAGAATAGACTCAGCCAGATGGAAGTTAAGGAATGAAGGTATTTTTACAGCTTAGCACAATGTACAAGCAGATATATACAATAGACAGGAATATTTACAGAAATATACAAGCTAAAGGTAATACAGAAACACAGTTTCCCTGCCTGAAATCAGAGTCCCCAGGAGGGGCTCCCAACCACCCTTCCACCTTCTTCCCACACCTATACCTTATCCCAGAGTCTGCCTTACATGCAAGGTGAGTTTGGAGGATGGACAAGAGGGGGTTAGAAGCAGAGTGATGAGTTGGCTTACAGAGCAGAAGACCAGAGGACACAGCAGCTCCCAGAGAGAGACTCTCTCTGTTAGCTATGTTTGTGTTCTTGTTCTTGTACATCTCAGCAAGCCTATGAGTGAAGCAGACATCACCACTGTTTGCTTTCCACAGCCTATAATTTTTTTCATTAAAATATTCCAATTAGCCTCAAGCCAGCACGCTGACCAGGTACTTGTGAATTTTCTCTATCTAAATTAGCTCATTTTGAAGATAAAATTCTGCTAAAGCACAGCTTTTAAAATTCAAAGAACTTTGGTGTGTCCTGCTTCCAGGTAAATGTGTAAAATACCTGTTTTTTAACAGTCAACATGCATGCCAAACACAAAACTAAACAACACAACTTAATATCTTTTTATGACAGGACAAAAGTTCTTGTAGATGAGAGAAGAGTAGCATGTATCTCACCTTAATACAGAACCAGATGTCTGAACGCCTTTAAAATCTTCATAGGCAAATCAAGAAAACATTGTCTAGTTGAAACCACAACTGAAGGGCACATAAACAGTTGAACAGATCACAGAATCAACAGAAACAGCCCCTCAGGGTCACCAAGTCCAGCCTAGAACCCTACTCTACAAGATTCACCTTAAACCATAGCCCTAAGCACCACAGCCAAACCACCCTTAAACACATCCAGGGTTGGTGACTCCACCACCTCCCTGGGCAGCTCATTCCACTCCCTGACCACTCTCTCCATGAAAAACTTTTTCCTAATGTCTGATCTCAACCTCCTCAGCCTCAGCTTGAGGCCATTCCCCCTTGTTCTGTCTCCAATTCCCTGTGAGAAGAGCCCAGGAGCAGCCTCTCCACAACGTCCCTTCTGTAGACAGCAATGAGGTCTCCCCTCAGCCTCCTCTTCCTCACACTAACTATCCCCAGCTCCCTCAGCTGCTCCTCATCAGATTTATTCTCCAGGCCCTTCCCCAGCTTTGTTGCCCTTCTCTGGCCCCACTCCAGCACCTCCACATCTCTCCTGTATTGTGGTGCCCAAAACTGAACACAACACTCAAGGTGTGGCCTCACCAGAGCTGAGTCCAATGGGACAATCACCTCCCTGCTCCTTCTGGCCACAGCATTTTTAATGCAAGCCAGGATGCCATTGGCCTTCTTGGGCACCTGGGCACACTGCTGGTTGATATTCAGCTCCTGTCTATTACACCCCCCTGATCCTTTTCTGCCAGCAGCTCTCCAGCCACACTGCCCCAAGCCTGTAGCCTTGCTTGGGGTTGTTGTGACCCAAGTGCAGGACCTGGCATTTGGCCTTGTTGAAACTCATCCCATTAATGTTGGCTCATTGATCCAGCCTATCCAAGTCCCTCTGCAGAGCCTCATTGAAATCAATACTGCCACCTAACTTGGTGCCATCTTCAAACTTACTAATGACACTTGATAGTCTTCAAAGCAAAATCTGTATCAAGCAAGGCAGTCAAGGAGTCTGTTCCAGGCTTCCTGCTACTCAGTTTTGTAACTGAAGATTTAAACTCTGTCTGAGACAAACGTTAACTGGTTTGTAAAGGATATGGAATTCAAGGAAGAGCACTGAGCCTTCAAGCACAAGAAATGAGCTGGAAACAGCCCAGTGGAGAGTAGCAGGTCTGTTCAAAGAAACGTGAAAACGTGGAACTAACGTGGATTGTTTAAAAGAGAACAGAAAATTGAGAGGATAACATGATAATGATCATTGGGTATGTTGAAGGCTGTCACTAGGATGAAAACAGGCTGCTGTGTACACAAGGAATAGGACAAAAAAGTAACAGGAGCAGACTCATTCAAGCACATACACTTCAATTGATTCTATTGATCCGTGCAGTTACAGACATGCACTGCCACAATTTGGAGCTCTGTCTTTTTCATAGCAGTTGAGGAATGTAGCACAGCACTTATAAATTGGGTCTGCAACCATTAGTCAAACCAATGTACTGAAAGTGTGGAAAGTATTGCACTGAAGTGAGATATTGTCTCATCTGTGAGATCTGCTTTCCCTTATTTTATTCTTTTGGGATTCTCTGACACAGACATAGCAATAACTGTGCAGCATAGAAACCCCTCATAAGAAGTCTGTGATTTAATGTGCCATGATGTCCAGATTTCCTTAGAAAGCAAATTATATATATTCACTGTCATGCATTTCAGAGTAGCTGACTATTTCCAATGTGCTTTAATGTGCAGGTTTAGCCATCGTAACGTGCAAGTGAATGCCAAGGAACCCTTGTTCTTTCTGCTGGATTTCACTAATATAGAAACAATCAATCAGTACTGCTCACTAAATTCCTAGTCTAGCAGTTTGTTTGCAGGGAAGCATTTGTGATGTTGCCTGTCAGTTCTCATTACCTTTTGATCAGTAGCTTCTCGGAAATGGGACTGCCAGGAGCAGTTGACTTTGACAACAGAAGTGCATTTAATGGATCACTTTTTTTTTTTTTTTTACATGAAAGTTAGCCATTTCACAGGAGATATAATAAATTATGTTAACTTTTAGATATAATTAAAACAGAAATCATTTTAGGGTTTTGAGACAATCAGGATTCTGTGGCTCTAACTAGATTTGAGCTAAAAAGTTTTTAGTATCAAGTAAACCTCAAATGTTATCAAAGTTCTGGGAGAAAAAGTAGCATCTGTAGTTTAAAAATATCATGTAATGGTTTAGGTTGGAAGGGACCTCAAAGATCATCCAGTTCCAACACCCTGCCATAGGCAGGGACTCCTCCCACTAGTACANGGATTGTGCCTACCCAGGTGCAGGACCTTACACTTGGCCTTGTTGAATGTCATGAGGTTGGCCTGGGCACACCTCTGCAGCCTGTCCAGGTCCCTCTGGATGGATCCCTGCCCTCTAGCAAGTCGACTGTGCCACACAGCTTGGTGCCATCTGCACACTTGCTGAGGCTGCACTTGCTGAGTTTTTTGTGCCTTCTTTTCCCCCATACAAAGCTCTGGGAGATAGATGCTGGAAGGTAGAAGGAATTTGGACTGCTCCACAACATTATTGCACAATTGTATGCCCAAAACAAAAACAAAAAAAGGCAACATTTTTTTTTCTCGTGACAGTATATCCAGCAGATTAATGATTGTTATTTAAATTTACATTTCAGTTCATTTTGCTGCAGGACATAAGTTAATAAGATATTGATGGCACTTGAACTCTGGCCTACGTGTTCTGTAAAGAAAGACAGTGTAAATTCTAATAGGTCATTTTGCCACATGATTTCCCTACCCTCAAAACGTGGACTTGTTTCCTGAGAACCACTTTAGCAAATAGAAATACCTAGAAAGGATACATGTGCCACTGCATGATTCCTTTCTCTTCCCCAAAGAGCCTTTCAAGTGGACAACTTCTTTACAAAGATATTGTTGTTCAACCAACCAGAGTGTTAGGATGTGCACTAGTTAGTTGGTCCTGGTTTTTCTTTTGGCAAAAGGTAAGACTATGAAAATTCAAACAAACCAAGGCAAAATATAAATTCCTGTATCTATAATACAAAGCTGTGGTTTTGTTTAATAAATCATAGACTCACAGAATCATAGAATGTCAGGGGCTGGAAGGGACCTCGAAAGATCATCTGGTCCAGCCCCACTGCCAGACCAGGATCACCCAGAGCAGATCACACAGGTATGCATCCAGATGGTTCTTGAATATGTCCAGAGAGGGAAGCTTCACACCTGCCTGGGCAGCCTGTTCCAGTGCTCTGTCACCCTCACAGGGAAAAAAAAGTCTTCCTCAGGTTCACCTTGAACCTCCCATGCCTCACCTTCCACCATTCACCCCTTATTCTGTCACTGGACATCACCCAGCAGAGGCTGGCTCCATCCTCCTGGCACTCATCACTTACATATTTATAAACATTAACGAGGTCACCTCTCAGTCTCTTCCTCTCCAAGCAGCACAGCCCCAGCTCCCTCAGGCTCTCCTCAGAAGGAAGATGTTCAACTTCCTTAATCATTTTTGTGGCTCTGCACTGGACTCTCTCAAGCAGC
>WBNM01042033.1:37903-48000 GCA_013399055.1 Ramphastos sulfuratus
TGTGCAGTCTGGGCACGGTGTCACGCCGGCTGTGCAGGCCGAATGCGTGGAGGCAGCAGGCAGGATGCAAGCAGACACACCTTGTAGTGGTGAAAGGCACACACCCTGTGTTCCCTGCTCCTTTTATCCATAGAGCCCGAGACTAATGGGCCCTTGGACACGAGATAGCCAATCAAATGGCAGTTAGCCAAGATTTGGCCATATTGGGTGAAGCCATAGGCTTACTTTACCCTTTTTTGGGCAGATCACGGGCCTTGCATAAGGCAACCCTGTGCACCCTGTTTACTGCAGTTGCTGGGCAGACCCCAGACCCCAGACTTAGTGGCTCCAGGTTCTTTGTCCCTTTTCCCGTGGTTGCTCTCCCCAAAACAGGAGGGAGAGCAGAAAAACATGCCTGGGCAAGCCAGGACGTGTACAAGCCTAATTTGGCCTGTTTAGGCCTACCACGACAGTCCTAAAGGTTATATTTGTGTTATAAGATCTAGGCAAACAGAATTAAACACAAGTTCAGTAGTAATGCATCCTCTAATGTAACAATTCTTAAAGTCTGTGATACATCAAAGAACGCTTTTGAAGCATGAATACTGGACCTTCAACACTCAATTAATTTCCTGTAATTAATATGGTCAAGTTTATGTAAACTTCCTCTGGTTAAAGTTGCCTTTTCTGCTCCTGATGGACTTTAATTTTACAATGGAACAATGTTGATTCACAGTAGTTTTCTGCAGAGGTTTCCAGGTACCTAAGTAAATCAGAAGAGCAGTAGCTGAGTTAAGCAGGGGCTCAGCATTGATAAAAGGTGCTCTGAAGTGTCACTGTACTCAGCCAGATGCAATAGATGTAGTTTTCTGAAAGACACAATTATGCCAAGACTGTAGGTGTAAGAGCAAGGAGCCTTCACTGTTTTCTCAGCTCTGAGTATCAAGTTGATTTTAACAGAGTAAATATGAAAAAAAGAAAGAAAGAAAAAAGAATACACTTCTAAATACAGGGGGATTTATAAAGTGGAAGAGGTAGTTAAATGTCTGTCTCTCTTCACACAATTTGCAGACTTGTCAAGTCACAGACTGAGGATGTTTGCTGGGCCTCTACCTCATGTCTTCTCATGTGATACCTGAAATGAAATGTAGCCTGGAGCATGGCATTTGCAACAGCACTAAAGGAAACAGCAGAAAGAAGATCTCTGCACTTGTGTGCATGACCTGGAATGGCTCCTGGCTCATCCATCAGAAAGCTCTACATGCAGTCTCATCCAGCAACACCTTCCTGCATAATATTAGTCAAAGCAGGAATTTCTCATGTGAAGTATCTGTAAACTTAAAAGGTCTCTATCTTATAACCAGCATAATCGATACTGCTACCATTAAACACTTACAGATCAATGTTTCATGCTCAAACAACTTTACCTGAACTATTAAAATCTGAAAACATGCAATGATTGAAGGACACATCAGTGCAGTGAGAATCTTAGTGTCATAGAATCATAGAATGGTAAGGTTGGAAGGGACCTCAAGGATCATCTAGTTCCAACATTCTTCCATAGGCAGGGACACCTCCTACTAGTACAGGTTACTCAAGGCCTTATCCAACCTGGCCTTGCACACTTCCAGAGCCACAACCTCCCTGGGCAACCTGTGCCAGTGCCTCACCACCCTCACTGCAATGAACTTCCTCCTAACATCCACTTTAAATTCCCCTCTTCTAATTTAAACCCATTGCCCCTTGTCCTGTCATTGCAAGACCTTGTCAATAGTCCTTCCCCAGCCTTCCTGTAGGCCCCTTCAGATACTGGAAGGCTACTCTAGGCTTCTCCAGGCTGCAGAGCCNCAAGTGTCTTACCAGTGCTCCTTGGTCTTAAAGAAACAATGTAATTTTTCAATAATAATTATAATTATTATAATAATTATATGTTTTCTGGCTCTTAAATAACTTTTCAATTTGAATGTAAAGCTACCATCACCAAAACAGAGAGGTTAATGTTTCTTTGAATGTATGCAGCAGACTATCACTGCTCATTTTTGATGATTACATTGGTTTAAATTACTAAAACAGGGAATCAAATTATTTTATTATTGGAAATGTGTCGTGATATCCAGAATAGCTTCTAAACTTTTATGCTCATCAATGCAATGAACGTGTAGGTTAGTTTCCTTTTCTTTGACTGTGTTTAGAAATTTCTGAATGTGGGGTTGTTTGGCTTTTGTTTTTTGTTTGATTTTTTTGATTAGCTCAATTTGGTGGAATACTCCTTAGATCCTAAAAGTTCAGCACTGAATTGTAAAACTTGACTATAAAAACAAATGTCTGGCTTAACCTTTTCCAAGGCCAGAGTGCAGGCTGAGTGAAGAGTGCCACAGACCTTCAGTTCAATGATTCATGCAAAGGTTTACCTTTTCCTTTTGTAATCCTTTGTTTTTCTGTTTCAGTATCAGGCTCCCAGGACTGGTCATTTTTTTCTCCTAGAGGATAATATGCATTTACCTAGACTTAGATGGAGACATCCACATGGAATTCAGGCTCTTACTTCAGAAGAATTGCCAACATGTATTCACAGCTTTGGAACACAGGATGTCAGGGATTGGAAAGGACCTCGAGAGATAGTTGAGTCCAAACCCTTTGCCACAGCAGGACCAATATAACCTAGCACAGGTTGCATGGGAACACATCCAGACAGAGCTTGAAAGTCTTCAGAGAAGGAGACTCCACAACCTCTCTGAGCAGCCTGTTCCAGTGCTCTGTGACCTTTACAGTAAAGAAGTTCCTCCTCATGTTGAGGTGGAACTTCCTCTGCTGTAGTTTACATCCATTGATCCTTGTCCTGTCTCAGGGCACAACTGAGAAGAGAGTGTCACAGGACTTTCAGTGATGCTGCTGCTACTGCTGTTAAAGTCTGCCTGATTTGTAGTTCAGAAAGTGTCCTTAATCTCTGATTAGCACCATGCTTCTTGTGTAACACAAAATCAGCCCTTGCAGGAAGTGTGTGAGGTGAAAGCAGTAATCATGCAAAGGGCTAGAAGTGTGTGAGTCACAATGAGTAGCACTACCTATGGCACCTCTCTCTGAGCAGCTGACATGTCTTCATGTCTTAGCTTACATTTTGTTGTCTTTTATAGTTTGAAACATTGTTCTTGACTTTCATGCTCTTGTTATACCTGCCAAACACAGATGATGAACAGACTAGGAGAAATATAGAATAATCCTACTCTGACAGTTTCCATGTGAATTTTTTTAAAGGTGCTGTACCTTGCCTTGAGTTTAAAAAAAACAGGAATAATATTTAGACTATGTAAAGCTCATCTCCCATGCACACAGAGGAGTGCAGAAGCAGAGGGCAGTAAGGGAATCCCAGTGCTCCAGTCAGAGACATAAGCACCTGCCCTGGTCCCCCAGGGCTGTCCCGGAGAGCATCAGCCCCACAGACCCTATGGGATGGGACCCAATACAGGATGCAGGAGGAGTGTCCACTTTGTACCTGTGAATATTTCCCAGTAATGGATCTCCATCTTTCTCAGTCAGAGAAGGAAGGAAGCTCACTCCATTAACACTGTATGCATTCATATGAGAGATGCATTTCCTATGCTGAACTCCACTGCCAGCTGTGTGTATATCTACAGGTGTATTGCATGCCTGCTTGGGAACATGCTTAGCCTTGCTAGCAGGACAGCCTGGGGACTGAAGGTCTTAGTTGCTGGATACGACTCATGCTATTGCTTGACACAGTACTGGGTGCACCTCCAACAAGCCCAGCAACAGAATATAGATCTGTATGTAGTCAGAAACAGTACCAAAGGCTCACAGGAGCCCAGGTTTTGTCCTCTTCACCACTGTTAAAGCATAGAATCATAGAATGGTAGGGGTTAGAAGGAATCTCTGGAAATGGTGTAGCCCAACCACCTTGCTAAAGCAGCTTTGCCCAGAGCAGGTTGCACAGGAACACATCCAGGCAGGTTTTTAAGTCTCGAGAGAAGATGATTCCACTACCTCTCTGGGCAGCCTGTTCCAGAGCTTCACCACCTTCAAAGTAAAGATGTTTTTCTCTTAAGTTCAAGTGAAACCCCCTGTGCTCTAGTTGGTACCTGAGCCTATAAAAGAGAGTGCCATCCTCTGTCCTTACTGCCATGCTGCCAATAAATGAGGTAAAGCTACTACTGCATGCAGAGATTCTATTGCTACCTTTTGCTTCTGTAAGTGCTTTTTGTTTGCAGTGAAGAAGACAAGACACTTGCTGTCAGCGAGATTATGCACACTCACGCTCAGGCTGATGCCATCAGGGTGTTAGGAGGATGGCCTCCTAATGAGATGCTTGTGTATCTGCTGCTTTCTCTCTCTGCTCACATGTATTGCAGGGTAGTGCTCAATGTAGTTTTGGGTTTTCTGGTTTTTTGGGGGTGTTTTTTTTGTTGTTTTTTTTTATTATTACTATTCTTTCACAGATTTAGTGAAAGAATAAGAATAAAAATTTAGTGAAAGACACAGATTTAGTTTACTTTCCACATAAATACACTCACTCTACAGCAATCTGACACAGGGATTTTTTTTATATTCAGGTAAATCATAGAATCATAGAATGGTAAGATTGGAAAGGACCTCAAAGATCATCCAGTTCCAACCCCCTGCCATAGGCAAGGACACCTCCCACTAGAACAGGTCACTCAAGGTCTCATCCAACCTGACCTAGAACACCTCCAGGGAGGGAGCAGCCACAACCTCCCTGGGCAACCTGTGCCAGTGTCTCACCACCCTCACTGCAAACAACTTCCTCCTAACATCCAGTTTCAATCTGCCCTCCATCAGTTCAAATCCATCGCCCCTTGTCCTTTCGTTGCAAGACCTTGTCAATAGTCCCTGCCCAGCATTCCTGTAGGTTCCCTTCAGATCCTGGAAGGCTACTCTAAGGTCTCCTGGAAGCCTTCTCTTCTCCAGGCTGCAGAGCTCCAACTCTCTCAGCCTGTCCTCAGAGCAGAGCCTCCACAGCCCTCTGAGCATCTTTGTGGCCTCCTCAGGTCTCGCTCCAACACTTCCATGTCCTTCCTGTGCTGGAAATGAAGATTACTTTCATTGGCCCTGAGAGACCAAAAGTGCAGCGATGCATTATTCTGGCACAAAGTTATGCTGTATGGTGCAAACTGTTTTAAGAGATGTGAGTTCTAAGTGCACTCACATCCCTTTCTCCAAGCTACACTTGGCAAAGAGAAACCACAAAACCACACTCCTGTGAATATCATCTAAAACACTTGTCATTTTATTACAAGGATGATATTACCTCAGTGAATTATATCCTCTACATGTTTGTACAGTTCTTGTGGAGATTTTGTGCCATTCACATATACAGTAGAATTTCTGTAATGCTTAAATGTGTTACTGTAAATTAAAAGTAATATTAAAACCAAAAATGAACCTAAATATATATATTTATAAATATAAAAATTAGATAAATATTTATATCATAGAATCATTGAATGGTAAGGTTGGAAGGGACCTCAAGGATCATCTAGTTCCAACCCCTATGTCTTTTTTACATATTTATATATAGAAAAAGTTGAGTGGATCAAAGGTAACCACTGAAAGCAGACGAACAAATAAATAAATGCACTGCTGAGTAGACATTTAAGCATATGCAATACATTTCATTAGTTAAGCTTTTTGAGTCAAGAAATGTTCCAGTGTGGTAGATAAAAACAGAAAATGAATACTGTGGCAGAAAGAGAAGAGAGTCATCTGCCTGGTTACTGCTGTGAAATGGGCACTTAGACAGTTAAAGGGAAGATAAAGGTTTAAAATTTTTACTGGAGCTTTAGCACTTTGAAAGGGGTTGTTTCCCTGAATTCCAGTGGGATTTAGTGATATTTTGTAATACTTTTTTTTTTTTTTTTTTTTTTTTTTNAAGAATAAGAATAAAAATTTAGTGAAAGACACAGATTTAGTTTACTTTCCACATAAATACACTCACTCTACAGCAATCTGACACAGGGATTTTTTTTATATTCAGGTAAATCATAGAATCATAGAANCTGAAAATTATGCTTAGGTAACTGTTTATACAGGGATCTTTATTACTCTTTAGATAGCAAACTTCCATTTATAAGAAAAATACAGAGGGGAAACCAAAATATTTCAAAGTACACCAAAGACCTGTGCCTCAGTTCCAGCTGTACTGACAATGCATGGCCTTCAATCATCAGAGTCCAAGCAAATCAATTGAGAAAGGAGAAAAATCAAAACTTCCAAATTTGGGATCCAACACAGAATCACAGAATGTTAGAGGTTGGAAGGGACCTCCAGAGATCATCAAGTCCAACCCCCACCCGCCCCGACAAATGCAGGATCACCCAGGGTAGTTCACACATGAATGTATCCAGGTGGGTTTTGAAAGTGTCCAGAGAAGGAGACTCCACAACCTCTCTGGGCAGCCTGCTCCAGTATTTTGTCACTCTCACTGTGAAGAAATTTCTCCTCATGCTGAGGTGAAATCTTCTATGTTCCAGTTTGTATCCATTGCTCCTTGTCTAATTGCTGTGGACAATCTCAAAAAGAGGTTGGCCCCAGCCACTTGACAGCCACCCCCTAGATATCTATAGACATTGATATCTCTCTCAGCCTTCTCTTCTCCAGACTAACCAGCCCCAGGTCTCTCAGTCTCTCTTTGTAGGGGAGATGCTCAAGTCCCCCAGTCATCCTCTCCTCACAGCTCTCTCCAGCAGGTGTCTGCCTCTCTTGAACTGCGGTGCCCAAAACTGGGCACAATTCTCCATATGTGGTCTCCCCAGGGCACAGTAGAGGGGGGAGAAGAACCTCCCTAGCCCTGCTGGCCACACTTTTCCTGATGCACCCTAGGCTACCATTGGCTCCCTTGGCCACAAGGGCACATCGCTGGCCCATGCAGAACTTGCTGCCCACCAGGACCCCAAAGCCTTTCTCCATGGAGCTGCTTTCCAGCAGGGCAATCCCTAACCTGTACTAGTTAATTAATTATGCCTTCAGATAGGAGATATCATGGTGCTTCATGCACTCCATGTATGAGAAACAATTATCATTCTAAGACAAAGCTGTGCTGCTTCTTCAAGCACAAAGGTTCATAGTTAAACTTGGGTGGTTGAAGTTGATGATCTTAGAGATCTTTTCCAACCTTAATGATTCTATGATTCCCTCAAAAAGTACCTACCAAACTAACTATTTTTAAGATCTATAACCATTATTTCATGTTATTGCTTCACAGGATCACAGGATGTTAGGTGTTGGAAGGGAAATCATCGAGTCCAACCTCCTCTGCCAGAGCAGGGCCATAATCTAGTGCAGATGGCACAGGAATGTTAGGAACTTCCAGGCTAGGAACTCCACAGTGATAATGGCATATTTCAAATCACAATCAAATGTGTAAAATTCTGCCACACCACCAACCTCTAGATTTCAGCATCAGCAAGGATCTCTGTGTGGGTTATTGCTCAAAATCCCTTTATAGTCAGAAGAGTAAGAGCACTTCTAGAGGGCAATTAATCTGGCCTGCTTTAAATGTCAGCTTTAGGAAGAGATGAATTATATTTGGAAGTGCCTGTTTTCTTTCCTCTGACTATAAAGGGAGCTCAGATAATTAGCTCAGATGTGGCTGTCTGCACTGTAAGTGCAGAAAGTCTGAAACAATGAATCCCACCTCTAGTCTGGCAGGGAGTGGCATCTCCCTTCCTGAAGTGTCCCATTGAAGTCAATGGTAGATGGCAAAACAAAAGTACTAATGTGCAGATTTCTTATTCTTGCAGAATTTACAGGAGCTATACTGAAGCTCCAGGAAGCAGGGGGAAAAAAAAAAAAAACCACCTATGTGCAGTTTTAGAGAAGTTGCATGGAAATTGTGATGAGCCAAGGAAGTTCTGTTGGAAGTGAAATTAATGAAGCTTAGGTTCCTATGGATTTGTGTTTCACGGCTGATTTATTTTCTAAGTGATTTTTAATAAGGTTGCTGTTGAAACTCACTTCTTATTAGATGTCAAAGATTCTGCAGAGGCAAGAACCGTTATGACTACCTCCACCAGAGGAAAAGTGCAGTGAGGAGGCAGGCACTACTGACACTGGAACAACCAAGTAGGAAAAAAGGAATCTTGCCTGAACAGCTGATTCCTGGATCTACAAGCCACACACACTTTCCTCTATGCTTTGCCTTTCTCCAGATTTTGCTGATATCTCTCCTCCTTACCTAGACACACACTAACACAAAACCCATAGGGATTTGGAGATCTTCCCTTCTCTGTCAATTTTAACCAAACTCTGCCAGGAGGTATTTGTCAGAAGTTAGTGGGGTGAGCTGGCAAACACACCTCAGGGTTTCCACAGATGCCCTTGTTGATTTTTGTTGTGGTAGGCCAAAATAGGCCAAAACAGGCTTATGCATGTCCTGGCTTGCTCTGCCATGTTTTTCTGCTCTCCCTCTTTCTGTTTTGGGGAGAAGCAACTGCAGCAAAGAAGACAAAGAACCTGGAGCCACTGAGTGTGGGGACTGTGGCTTGCCCAGACTTGTTTTGAACCCTGTGGTAAACAAGGTGTACAGGCTCAGCTTCTGTATGCCTTGTGCTGCCCTAAAAAGGGTAAAGCAAGCCTATGGCTTTGTATAATATGGTCAGGCTTGGCTAATTGCCATTCTGATTGGCTATTCTGTGTCCAAAGGCCCATTAGTCTTGGGCTGTATGGATAAAAGGAGATGAGAAGGTGACACAGTGTGCTCTGCCATTGTATCTGCTCTCTGCCATTGCATCCCTGCTTGCTAATTGCCTTATTGTATCCTGAACTGCCTGGAAACTGCCTTCCAAGAGCTTACCAGGAACAGGCTCTAAATGCCTGCACAGCCATGACATTGTGCCAAGCCTGCACATGGCATTGCATCCTGCCTGCCCCTCTGCAAGGCTGCTGCTGAACTGGGAATCAAGAGGAACCAGGTCAGAGACTGTGCCAGACTTCAGCTGCCTGAGAAATGAGCCTGGGAAAACTCCAAAGCCTCTAACAGCTTTGAGACCACCGACAGCAACCCCTCCATGTGCTTTGGGCACTGTCTGATAATATTTTGTAAATACTTCAAGCCTCTTGTAATCACTAATTGCCTTCTGCCATAAGCAGAAAGGAGCTTCCTACATCCATCCAGTGGCTAAGCAGGATAATGAACTGCTAAAACCTTCTCTTCCAGTATAATGTTTGTGTTTGCTGGTTACCTCTTACAGTGTTTCAGTTTTGCCTGTTCCCTGTATGTATAAATTTCCAAACCTTGTAACTAAGTTTTCTGGCGAGATTTAATGTTAATAAACAATTTTCATAGTTATTAACAATCTCTGCCTGAATATCCAAATGAATATTGATTCTTAATTTTGCATCATTCGTAACCCTTTTACAGAGGAAGTAAAGAGAAAAACATTAGGAAACAATTTTTTTTAGGACAATTTTAAGATCCTTTCAAGAATCTAATTACTGAGGACTTCAATATTACACTTTGTTTGAAAGAGAGCTTCTCCAGTCATGCTATGTTCTTAATACCACATTAAGGTCACTAGTTTGGTGAAATGGTCTCACCCAAAATGTGTTGTTTTTTTTTCTTCCAGGAAAGTATTTAACCACTTCACCAAAGTTTGGGGGAAAATATATTTCTCTCAGTATGACTCTATTCTGAAATTAAACTAGTTTTTCCAGCCCAACCTCCTCCCCTTTTGTTCATGAGCATTCAGACATCTATTTGGGGGGCTGGGTTTTTATCATGTTTACCAGCTACTTTCACAGCATCTTATTTCTTTAGCTCCTGGAGTACAGAAATGGATCCATTTTGCCATGGTTTATTGAATGTTTCTGAGGAAACAGGCTGAATGTATTTTTCTCTTCTCTTCAGGGCTCCTTGTTCTCTTATTTCTTAATCAGGAAAATGACATGTGGTAGCTATGGTAGTCTAATTACTGGAATAAATTCAGGATAAAGCTGTTACTCCATGCTGCTACTCTCAGCTTTTGCAAGACTCTATGTCAGCTTTTTGACAGACTCCAAACCATGGAAATTTCGGGCATCTATCTAGATATTTTCACTACATACTTCAGCAAGATAACAGAGTACTTAGACTGAAACAGGCTGGG
>WBNM01042036.1:7702-20508 GCA_013399055.1 Ramphastos sulfuratus
GGCTGAGGGAGCTGGGGGTGTGCAGCCTGGAAAAGAGGAGGCTCAGGGCAGACCTCATTACTGTCTACAGCTACCTGAAAGGAGGTTGTAGCCAGGGGGAGTTGAGCTCTTCACCCAGGCAACCAGGGACAGAACAAGGAGACACAGTCTCAAGTTGTGCCAGGGAAGGTCTAGGTTGGATGTCAGGAGGAAGTTCTTGACAGAGAGAGTGATTGGCATTGGAATGGGCTGCCCAGGGAGGTGGTGGAGTCTTCATCCCTGGAGGTGTTTAAGAGGAGGCTGCATGAGGCACTTAGTGGCATGGTTTAGTTAATTAGAAGGGTTAGGTGATAGGTTGGACTGGATGATCTTGGAGGTCTTTTTCAACCTGGTTAATTCTGTGATGGTGTGAAAGGTCGTTCAGACTAGCCTTCAGGGATGCACCCACTTCACTAGAGTTCAAAAGTATAACTGGGAGAAGTCTAATAATCCCAGGTAAACCAAGGTGCATGCCTACTTTTCCAGCAATTAGAAAAGACCTTCCAAGCAGGCCTTCCCCAGCCTTCCTGTAGGCCCCTTTCAGATATTGGAAGGCTACTCTAAGGTCTCCTGGAAGCCTTCTCTTCTCCAGGCTGCAGAGCCCCAACTCTCTCAGTTTGTCCTCATAGGCGAGCTGCTGCAGCCCTCTCAGCATCTTTGTGGCCTCCTCTGGACCCACTCCAACACTTCCATGTCCTTCCTGTGCTGGTGGCTCCAGAACTGCACACAGGACTCCAGATAGGGTCTGAGGAGAGCAGGGTAAAGGGGCAGAATCCCCTCCCTCTCCCTGCTGGCCACACTGCTCTTGATGCAGCCCTTTGATACCTTATAGAGATGTTACACCAAATGATTTATGGATACTGTTTTCTCCATTTCTCTCCAGAAAAATACCCACAGCAACTTAATTTGGGTATTTGGCTCCAGAGGATCCACTTAGGGAGAGACAAAATAGCACATCATAAAGTACCCTTTACCCTTCACTCTTTTAGGTTGTTGCCCCCTGTTCAGTTTTGAAAGCCCTACTATATTTGCTTCACAGTACAACAGTATAATCCTCAGTGGTGTTTTTACCATTTAATATCCTAAACCAGCTCCTACTCCTTTGTACGCCAGTATGGCTCTGCTACAGAATTTGGCCTCAGGAGGAAAGTAATTGAATTATTTTCCTGTTAAATCTATAAGCAAGGGATAAATCTCCAAGTAGACCACAGCATTCAGCACAGATGTGACAAGGATTTATTTCTTCCAGCGAATCTTTGTGGCGCTGTTGGAATTTAATCAGATTCACTGAAATATCTAACTTGACCTCAATATAATTTTCCCTTACGACACAAATGCTCCTTTAACATTCACTTGCACCAGACAATCCTTTAGGAAAAAAAAAAATAAAGTAGCACCAAAAAAAAAAAAGAAAAAAAAAGGAAAAAAGAAAAAAAGAAAAAAAAAAAAGGAAAAAAAATGGAAAAAAAAAAGAAAAAAAAAAGGAAAAAAAAAGGAAAAAAAAGGAAAAAAAATGGAAAAAAAAAAGAAAAAAAAAAGGAAAAAAAAAAGAAAAAAAAAAGAAAAAAAAAAAAGAAAGAAAAAAAAGGAGGCTTCAGCCTTTAAAAAAATGAAAGTTATATCAAAATGCATCAATAGTTAATATTAAATTACTATAGGAAAAAAATCATTATAAAGGTAATTAAGAGCTGTCACAAAAGGGTTTCCTCTTGGCACAGAAAACAAAAGCTGACAGATTTAGAAATAGTCTTTGGTGTTAAATGTACTTTTGGGCTTTTATTTCTTTTCAGAGCTCCTGAAAATGTGCAGGAAAGGAGCTGACACTGTTATTGTGTCTTTTAGGCAAATCAAAATCTGTATTTTCTTCATATGGTTGGTCTAGATCAACTATAGAAGAACTAAACAGCAGTTACAGAAGCTATGCAGACTCATTTAAATTATCAGCATGTTTGATTTTGAAATAAAGTGCATTAGAGTTATATTGCAGAGAATAATACTGAACTAGATTGAGATCATATTTAAGTTGAATAAAGTTAGAAGTTTCTAGTCCTAATGAATAGAATAGAAATACTGAGTTTTAATAATAAAAAAAATCCTTAGATATTAAAGTAATTTTTTAAGTGTATTGATGTTAATGCATATATATTATTGTGTGCAGTTCTGGAGCCCCCAGCACAGGAAGGACATGGAACTGTTGGAGTCAGTCCAGAGGAGGCCATGAAGATGCTGAGAGGGCTGCAGCAGCTCTACTGTGAGGACAGGCTACAAGAGTTGGGGTTCTGCAGCCTGGAGAAGGCTTCCAGGACAACTTGGAGTGGCCTTCCAGTATCTGAAGGGGGCTACAAGAGAGCTGGGGAGGGACTATTGACAAGGTCTTGTAATGACAGGATGAGGAGGAATGAGTTTAAACTGGCAGAGGGGAGATTTAAACTGGATGTTAGGAAGAAGTTGTTTGCAGTGAGGGTGGTGAGACACTGGCACAGGTTGCCCAGGGAGGTTGAGGATCACATTGTTGTGACCCTACCTGGCTACAACCTCCNAATTATAAATATAGTTATAATTGTATAATAATAAATATCACAAAGTTCAGTCTGTGATATAACTGAAAAATAAAAGTCTATCTACACATTACCATGGCAACACCAACCTGTATACAATGATTAATCAGTTCAAATGACTCATATATTTATAGCAGTTTTTTGTCATAGCTTTAAGGGCCTTCCTTAGTTGGTCAGATCACACCAAATCCAGAAAAATACTCTCTGGGGTATTGGCAAGTTCATGAAAATTAGCAATAGCTTGTGGGAATCTGAGTTCTTTAATCAGCAGGTTAGGTCTCTAGGGTCTAAAGGTCTTTCTGGTAGTTAATAGAACAAAATTCTCTGGTGTCCTTTGGCTGTTTGAAATACGAGGAACAGTGGTGGCCTGTGGCCTGTTCTAAACAGATCACAAAAAGTACAAATGTTTTCCTGACAGCTTCCAAACAGGCTACAACTTAAGTGCTCTCACAGCACTGTGAGCCAGATTTGGTGAATAAAATAATGATGAAGTTGATATCATTCATTGGTTTGCTAAAAGGGATAAAAAGCCAAAATGTAAACAATTTGTTCTTCTTCTGCCTTTTTTGCTCCTAAACATTGGATCTATTAACTTGTGCTTTGCTTTGCTTTAATATCGTTCCCTAGTTGGCAGGTCCTCCCCTAGCAGGCAGATCCTCCCCTAGCAGAAGTAAGCTTTGCTGATTGATTTGTCTGTCTGAAAGAGGCATTGAGCCTCTTCTGGGCAGTTTCTTTGTCTGGCAGGGAGTTTGGATTTCTGGATTATTTCTAATTTGTATATAATTCATAAAATGGTTAAGGTTGGAAGCGACCTCAGACATCATCCAGTTCCAACCCCCTGCCATAGGCAGGGACACCTCTCACTAGAACAGGTCGCTCAAGGTCTCATCCAACCTGGCCTTGAACACCTCCAGGGAGCTTGTGGAGTACAGAATCACCCAATGTGAGCAAAGGGATCAAAGATCACATTGGGTGATTCTGTAGTCCACAACCTCCCTGGGCAACCTGTGCCAGTGTCTCACCACCCTCACTGTAAAGAATTTCCTCCTAACATCCAGTTTCAACCTCCTCTCTTATCTGCAGTTTAAATATATTGTACATATATGCTTGCAAACTTTGCTTTGCTGTAGATATAGCTTTATCTTATTTCCAATCAGCCTAAGCCAGTCTGATAAATTTCAAATAGTGGGAGGGGGGAAGTTCCTAATCCACCCCACCAAGACAGTCCAGGTTTATGTATAACTCAAGGTTTGTCACCCTGTATATAAGTGGGGAACTTGGGTATGGTGCTATTCTCCAAGGTCATGATTGATGTGTGTCTTAACTTACAATTTTCAACAGGAATAAATATTTCAGAGATTGCATAGCACTTCTAAACCTCAATACTGCTGGTCCTACTTGCAATTCTAATTTTACAGAAACTAACATTTCTACACAGATTTTTTTTTTCCTTAGCTAATAAAGTTGCAAAATTACAGAGCACTTTCCCACACCACAGAGCAGAAAACTAATATAGCAGAGCAGAACTGCAGTAGTATATTTGATTCAAGAAAGCACAAAACTACAAGAAGTTACAACAAATTTAATTTAGTAAAATGATAAACAATAATTATTGGTTTCCTGTTTCAAAAAAAAAAAAAAATCCAATATTTCAAATGACAATATTTGAATGCCAATATATAAATGACAATATTCTGTGCAGCTGTACTCACTACAGAAAACAACAACTGAGAGTAAATTTTATTGACAGACCATGGATGAACATAATTACCTCAACTAAGAAAGGTTCTGAATAAATTAATCAATGTATAATAGCATTTCTCTTTTACAGCACTCTAGCATCAGAGAAAGAGAAACCATCACATTTTTAATTAGTACATTTTATTGCTTCTATTTACAACTGCTGAGTTATGTCAGTTAATTGAATTTTAGCTCTTCAATTAGTATTACACAGAATATCAATTATGCAGCAAATGTAGATAAAGCAGCACCTACTTTTTGGATACAATTATATTTCAGTGTCTTTGTGAAAGTAGCACAATGTATCCTACAACAATAAATTCGCTGAGCTGAGTGACACAAACCAGTGAAATCAGAAATTAAATACTGTGTTTTAAGTAACTTTAAGACTAAAGGTTCTGAGGAGTTTGTAAGTTGAAAGCAACATTTTGACACTTCAAAAAGACCAACACTTTCAGGTGTTCTTCAGGCCCTTGAAACAGAAAGGAAGACAAAACCAACGTTCATAGGCATCCATCTGCTAATCATGCATTTGAAGTGGCTAAAATTGCACATGGATCAGACATCTGAGACTGAACTTGTGTCCTAACTGGAGCTTTGGGCTGCAGATACATTGAGAATCCCAGAACTCCCTCATTTCCCTGAGCATAGCTTTCCAGTGTTACCTCTTTTGCCTGATGTTGTCTCCCTCTGTCTCCAGCTGCCACGGCAGCTGTATACTCCTCATAGGTCCTGAGCCATAGCTGCCAGCACTGGACACTTGGTTTGAACGCTCTTGGGCATCAAATGTAGAGTGGATGTCTGTGGCAACTGAGTTGAGTTTTCTTGGCAGAAGTTTGTCAAAATATGTCCAGTTGATTCTGGAGGCATAGTTTCATGGGGATTCTGGGGGGCTCCTTTTTTTCCCCTTCACATTATATATGTTCAGTTTAATGCTCAATTTAGGACATCTGTTGACCTTTGTCTCTAATTTTCACTGTAGATTCAGATATGAAGTAACCAGTGTATAGTCATCTTGTCCCTGGAGAAGAGCAGGAATTTCATTGCAAACTTGGAAAAGAAACTTCATTGATTTTCATTCTACAAGAGAACTATAAACTCATCTCCACCATCCAGATTTCTACTGCAGGACTGTAGAAGTTTCTGTGATAGCTACTAGTTGCTTATGTCTTTAGAGTTGCCTGGAAAGAGGAGGAGGTCAGTTGGACAGCTGATGCAGTCTTCTTTCTGTTCAGACAGTTATGTCTGAATTTTCTGTGTTGTCACAATCAGCACAACTTGGTTCTTGACACTGAAGTTTTGAAAACATTAGAATTTTTATTCCAAAGACTAAGTTTAAGACTAAGAAATAAAGAAGAGATTTGCTGTCAGAGAACCTCTGCATCTTGTACACGGAATAATCCTGAGCACAGCTAAGGTCCATTGCATTTGTCTTCCATTTTTTTCCCCCCTTCCAGCAAGGAAAGATTGTCAGGCTCACAAAAGTTAAATGGCCTCCACACCATAATGTGGCTTATCAATCTCAGTGACAGCACTGAATGAAATCAAGAATGTCTCACACTTAGTGCTGCAACATCTTCAAAATCAATGTGCATGTCTAAAGAGGCAGATTTAAAGTCAAGATAGAGGAGAATTGAAATTTTCCTTTGTGGATGATTGAAGCATATACACATCATAGGGTTTCTTCTATCACCTTTCATTATAATCATGTTATTCTGCATAGTTTTCTTTAACAGCACATCCATTAGACCTCAATAGCAAATTAAAAACATTAATAACATTTCCTTTCATGGGCTTTTGTTTCTTCATTGTATGTCCCTGAAACTCAGAACATTGAAAAATGCATTTTGTACTACACAGGTTTTCTGCTCATTAAGCTTTATTTCAGTCATGAACAACACTGATGCAAATGAAACATATTCACCCCAATCACCACATTATTATCCTGTCCAACAATGCCACTTAGAAGAAAAGAAATCTTCCCTTGCAAGCACCTTTGTGTTTTATATTTAAGAACATAAATTATGCTTTTGCTATAAGAAAAGAAGTGAATTTTCGGTTTTAACTCTTAAGGAGTTTTGTCCATCTTGTTCCTGTGTTTATTTCAGGTGTAAGGTAGAAGGCCTGAACTCCAACCTTGGTCTTTAAGACATTGCTTACACAGATATTGCTCATCATGCACATCAAATTCTCAAAGCAGGTCAGTGATGAGAAAGCATTATTGCAGACAATGGATGAAGAGGAAAATAGTTTTTGCATCTAAGGAAATGTCTTAGCATTATGTGTTTTTATTTTGTTGTGTTCAGCCACAAACTTGCAAAATTCAGGTTTTGTTTGCATCAAGAAAGGGCTTGAATTATTTCCTTTTAATTTTTTTTCTACTAACTTTTTTTTCAATAGTTTGACTTGTTCAAACACATTTCCATAGCTGCCTATGAATAGAGGAAAAAGAAATAGATTTGAATGCCCTCTGCTCTGCTGGAGTAGTTTTTTCTCCATATCTCTAGGCAACAATACAATTGTATTTTAGAAATTCTGGGAATAAAATGCTTAAATCTGTCTTCCAAGGAATTTAATATTCCACATGTAAACAAAACCCCTCTAAATGCTAAAATTAATTTGCTGCCTTTACCTTTCAAACTTATTGTTAGATACCTAAACAATGGCAAGAGACTAAAGAGACTTTTGTGTCTAAAACAGGTACCTTAGTCTCATCAGGACTCTTTACAATTACAAGAGTGATGAAAAGGGTTTTCTGAAAATCTTGTTCTTAAGAAAGACATAGAATCATAGAATAGTAAGGTTGGAAGGAGACCACATCTTCCAAAACTTCTTTTATTCCAAAAGTAACAATGCTTCTCTTGATCATATTTCCACAGCAAGATGAGTATTTCACAGAACATAATAATGCAACAAAGCCAAACTCAAAATGTGATAGAAATGAATTCTGTAGTTCAAACCAGAGCTAGAAAATTGTGATGGCCTAAAAAAAAAAAAAAAAAAAAGGTAAACATAAAAAATAGTTATTAGAAACATCAGATATTAATTTCTTCTCAACATCATTAACGTACTTGCAATATATTTCCAGATTACACCAAGTTAGGAGCAGGTGTGGATCTGCTGGAGGCTAGGAGGGCTCTGCAGAGGAACCTGGACACTGGGCAGGCTGGATGGGTGAGCAGAGGTCAATAAGATGAGATTGAACAAGGCTAAGTGCAGGGTTCTACACTTCGGCCACAACAACCCCAAGCAGTGCTACAGGCTGGGGACAGAGTGGCTGGAGAGGCACCTGGGGGTGCTGGGAGAGAGTAGCTGAAGATGAGGCAGCAGTGTGCCCANGATAATAAAATGAAGTTAAGAAGAGAGATGGTGCTTGATATTGCATCTTTCCTCCTTATCCAGCATCCCCCTCCCCATGCCTCTGCCATCCAAGAGGCCTAAGCACAGCCTCTGGAGGCCCCAAACCAGGCCTATCTTTACATGTCTGTCCCAATAAAGCAGCTCCAGCTAGGCACAAGGCTGGAGGGGGAGGAAAGGAGAACGAGCTGCCTTGCTGTGAGTTTATGAAGAGATAGCAGAATTATGGGATTGAATAACAATCTTCTAGTCTCTAGAGGACTTTTTTAACCTTATAGTTCCCAACCTGGGACATTATTGTGGGCATAACCTGTGATTGTTTACAAGATGCTCACACTGATGTGAAGCACAGTGGAGGGATGCTAAACGCATGTAATTTAGATCTATTATCAGCAGAAAAAAGCACTCAAGATCTGAGAAATACCAAGGGGGAAAAAAAAGTAGTTTTTTCATAAGATAGATAAAAAATTCAGAAGTTTCTTCTCTCCTCCAGTTAGGACTGCAGATTGTGTGTCCTATTAAAACACTGATATCACTGAACATTAATTAGTGTTTAACTTCAGATTGTCTTTGTACCCTTTTTTGCCGGGTGTGTAATGTTCTCTCCTTTTTCTGCCGCCTTACTTCTTTTCTTAGACAGATATTTTCCCCTCACAAACAACCTAATCATATCAACAAGAGAAAATCTTGGCTTCCCATGTGGTTAGAAAATAACTTGCTGAAAGAATAAATATTGTCTAAACTTGATGAAATCTTGATTATATTCATGCCTTCTATGAGATCTCCACAGGTGGCTTTGCTGCTTTATGTATCTATATTTCTGCTTCCTAAGCACCTCACCTTGAAAGATCTTTGAGACATGCCTAGACTTTCACAACACATTTCTGCACTGCCTGATGTTGGTCCAAAGCCCTTTGCTGTATGAATAAAAGTGAATGGTAAAAGCTATTCTCAGAGTAAAAGTAACAGAGCCTTACAGAAGCCGAGAAAGCAGGCGAACAAACATTAATGCAATGCTTCCTTAGTGAATCCAGCCAAACCCTTAACATTCTCAAAATCTGTGCTTCTGTCTCAGAGTTTGAGATAATAAAGCAAGAAAAAAGAAAGAAAACACATCAAAAATTCAGCTCCTGGGTCAATTTAAAAAACAACAAAATCCCACCAAGCAGCTTCGCAGCTGGTTCCAACTCCCAACCGCCTGTTCTATTCTCTCTTCAGAAAACTTTAAGGCACCTCTCTAGGCTTTGGGCAATCTACAACTGATCAATCCTTTGACACATAAACAAAAGCTGTGCTTGGCATAGATAGGAATTGTCCTTTGACAGGAAATTTATTCTGGGTGAAACATTTCACGTTTTGCAAATGAAGATATGCCAAATCTTTTAAAGTGCAAAGCTGGGAGACAGAAAATGACCTTATGGAGCTTTCTGTGCAGAAAAGTGTGGCATTCTGAATGAGTTCAGGAACATGCAGATGGCAGCTAAAAGAAAGAAGAAAAAAAATAAAAGACAGCTGATTGCAAAGCTCTTAAAGATTAGCATGAAGAACAAATACACAGTCCATTTATTTTAAAAGAAATTAAAAAAAAAAAAAAAGTGAATTTTCAATTCATTGGACTGCCTCTTTTATTGTGCCTCAAATAGCAATGCTATTCCAAGTTGAAATATCCTGTCAGGATGCAGAGTAAAATGTTGAATTGATATGTCCTGACATTCTAACTTCAGTATGTGAGAAGCATAGTTGTAGACATCACTGTTTTACAGCTCCCACCACTGTATTGCATGTAATACCTTTTCTAGAAGTCGCTGGTTGTGATTTGTGGCTGTCCCCTTGGAGAAGCAAGTGAGAGAGGGTAGTCCTTGTCCAGGTGAAGAAAGCAAGTGTGGGACTCTTAGGGTGTTATATATACACATACATGAAAGAAAGAGAGAGAGGAAGAGAGAAGAGAGAAAGAAAGAGAGAATGAAAGAGAAAGAGAGAAAGACAGAAAGAAAGAAAGAGAGAGAGAATGAAAGAGAGAAAAAGAGAGAAAGAGAAAGTGAAAGAGAAAGAGAGAGAGAGAATGAAAGAGAAAGAGAGAATGAAAGAAAGAAATAGAAAGAGAGAGAGAGAGAAAGAAAGAGAGGAAGAAAGGAAGAAAGAGAGAAAGAGAGAAAAGAAAGGAAGAAAAAGGGAGGAAGAAAGAAAGAAAGGAAGGAAGAAAGAAAGGAAGAAAGAAAGGGAGAAAAGGAAGAAAGAAAAGGAGAAAGAGAGAAAGAGAAAGAGGAGGGAGGGAGAAAGATTTCTTTTCAAATTACAATTCACTTATTTATCTTTTCTTCAATTCAGGATTATATTCAAGTTTCATGCATTTTTTTGCATGTTGTTGAAGTGGTAGGAGTGTTTCATCTCCTACTTAATGTGCCATCAATATGAAAATAATTTCATAGCTACTGATGTGAAATTTTAATTGGAATTTTTTAATATTTTTTTTTTCATCTGGGACCTCACTTTAAGGGTACTTTATTGTATGCCTGACATACCCAACCTAAGGATCAACTTCTGAACAGAAAACTAAGTAAACCCTAAAACAAGCAATGAAAAATGGGAGTGCAAAAAAAAAACCTTCCTCTTTCTGTTTTTTCCTATTCCTACATTTCTTTTCCTTATAGTTGAGATTTTTTTCACAGCTTGTGTTCTTATAAAACTCTACAGATCATAAGATAAAAACCCTATTCTTGTCTTGAAATGTGCTTGAAAAAATAGAGAATAAAAAAGACAATAGACCTCTTCATCCACACAAATATTCAGAGATCACGCAGGACAAAACAACAAAAACTCAGGCAGAAATCAAAAAAGGAACTTCAGGGAAGTCAAATTCTTAGCTGCAAGAAATGTGGAACTGAAGCAGAAATGAACAACTGCAAAGGGATCCATCCAGAGGAACCTGGACAGGCTGCAGAGGTGTGCCCAGACCAACCTCATGACATTCNCCCTTCCTCTCTTTATCTCTCTCTTACTCTTTCTCCCTTTCTTTCTCTCGCTCTTCCTCTCTTTCTTTCTTCTTTTCTTTCTCTCTCTCTCTCTCTTTCTTTCTTTCTTTCTCTCTTTGATCACATTCTGTGATTCTGTGCTCCACAACCTCCCTAGAGGTGTTCAAGGCCAGATTGGATGAGTCCTTGATCTACCTGTTCGCGTGGGAGGTGTCCCTGCTTATGGCAGGAGGTTGGAACTGGATGATCTTTGAGGTCCCTTCCAACCTCAACCATTCTCTGATTCTATGAACTCACTTAGAAGATTCTGCATCACGAGATCATTACTTTCCCCAAAGGTTAATCGAATTGCCAGAGCAGCATTTTGCAGAGGAGCTCCATCCGTAAGGCAGGTAATGTGCTGCCCAAAACCCAAGGCTTTCCACACAGCACAATGTTTTGCTTCAGCTAGCTCTGTTTTCATTAAAACTCAATCAGCTTTTTCTCTCCATAGCAGCTTCCCAGGGATTCTGACAAAATGAAATTAGCTGCTGTCTACTCTTCCAAAACATTTTCGTTACATTGCAAAACTCATATATAAAAATCCACTGAGTTCTCTTTTTTTTGTTACTAGGGGACAGCTGCAGCCAAGCAGAAGGGAAGTGGAAACTCTGCTTTCTGTAATGCAGTCAACAGTCCTTAATGAGGCCCAGGAATCTGAGGGCTCAAGGTAATTCATTCCACTCTGCTAAATGGGAAATTATTAAAATAACATCACACGCTTCTATAAAAGGTCTTCTCTCTAGGGTTCTTAAAGTGCTTTATAATAATTAATTAATTAACTAAGCCTTGTAACATGACTCTGGCATAAAGTACTACTGTACTCCAATCTACAAATTAATCTACTCAGAATGAATATGTATGTGTCGGTGGAAGAAAGGTGGCTTGTAAGCTTGCCTATACTTGCAGTTAATGTGGAAGAAAAATGAGATGAATCTTTGTGATGATGTCTCCATCAGCCAGAGACTAGAGGATTTCTTCAAGCCACTCACCTGTAGCCAGAAAAAAACCACCTTTGAGATAAAGACCCATTATTGCAATCACAGTATCACAGTATAGCAAGGTTGGAAGAGACCTCAAAGATCATCAAGTCCAACCCAATATCTGACCAGATGCTGTAGCAGAAGGACACTTCAGTAAATTGACTGGTAAATGGTAGAAAATAAAGCTTGCTTTTGGTTTCCTTTTCTAAAGTATCATTTATGGCTAACTTATGCTTTTACAGTAGGGAATAAATTTCAGAATTTTTTTTTTTTTTTAATTTTTTATGAGATTCAAATGCAACAAGTAGCAGGCTGCTTTGGAATTAACAAATGCTTCTTGCATTCAGATAGAAAGTGGAAAACAAAGATTTTAGTAACTATTCTTTCAAGCTGGAGAAGGACCACTGTGCCCCAGGCTGGGAACTACAGGGTTAAAAAAAAATCCTCTAGGGACTGGAAGATTGTTATTCAATCCTATAATTCTGCTATCTCTTCATAAACTCAGGGCCAGGCCAGTTTGTTCTCCTCTCCTCCCCCTCCAGCCTTGTGTCTGGCTGGAGCTGCTTTATCAGGACAAACATGTAAGGAGCAGGTCTGGTTTGGGGTCTCCAGAGACTTGTGGGTAGACCTCTTGGATAGCAGAGGCATGGGAGGGGGAGGATTGGAGCACTGGGGAGTATAGATTTAGTTTAAGGTTGGGGGAAAAGTCAAGGGGATTCACTATGGATTTTGTATCTGTCTTGAATTTTCTATCTGTAACTCTCTCCAAATATAATTCTGTTTTTCTCCAATTTCATTTGAGAGCTTCATTCTATTGGCTCTTTAAACCCACAACACACTGAAACACAGTCCTCTGCATCACTGCTGAGGACTATTGCAAAAAAAATTTGGGGTTTTTTTTGGTTTTCTTTTTTTTTCCTGATTGCTGTGTTACAAAAGTAGTATTTGTTGAAAAGTTCTTCTAATAGATCTACAAAACTCATAGATACAAAAAACTTGGGAAAATCAAATGCTGGCTATGAAACTAGGCCCTTTTTCATGATACAAGTCAAAGGCATATATATATATTTATATATATTTATATTTTTATATCTATATATATATATAGATAGATATATATATATATAAGGACTGGTTGA
>WBNM01042036.1:20807-44564 GCA_013399055.1 Ramphastos sulfuratus
AAGCCTGAATGGGGCACTTAGTGCCATGGTCTGGTTGATTGGCTGGGGCTGGGTGGTAGGTTGGACTGGATGAGCTTGGAGGTCTCTTCCAACCAGCTTGATTCTATGATTCTGTGATCCATATCTGTATCCATATCTCTATCTCCATCTCTCTCTCTCTCTCTCTCTAGATATATAGATATAGATACAGATATAGATGATATATGCATATGTTACGGATAGATAGATAGATATAGAGAGAGACAGGGAGAGATAGATAGATAAACAGGCAGGTAGATAATATGACATCTGCTTTTCTAGGAAACAAAATCTATTATATATATATCTATACAATAGGCATTTAACATCAGTCTGCAGGGTTTCAATAAGATAACTAATTTCTCCAGCAGACTTTCTGCTATAGCAGCATGTGGTACTGTAATGTCTAAACATAGAGCAGAATGTAATAAAGGGTATAAATATGTGAACCTATTTAATGCACACAATTTAATGGCAGGACTGTTAGATCTACTCTGTGAATGCCAAATGCATGAACAAAATCAGAAAAAGAAACCTTCCTTTCTAGTTAATGTATTATGAAGGCTAAAGTTACCAAACAGATTAACTTAATTTTCTTTGGTACAATTTCAACATGCCAGCCATGACCACAGCTGAGACAGACATAGGCAGTGACTGACTTTCTACTCTGTTTCAAATTTTGTGTTCTAGAGAAGAAATTTTATTAGGTTTAATAGTAAGCTACAAATGTTTCTTTCTGTTTAGATCATTTTCAAGAACAAAACCCAAACAGTTAGAATCTTCCCATGGCAATATTAAGGAAATGTTATGCACATAATTTTTTATGTTTATTTTGATTCAACTCCCAATAAACAGACAATTTCCATATAATACACCTGACATTTTCATTATGAGTCTTCTGATATATTCTTCCTCAGACTGTATTATTAAAAAGGGAAGAGAAATAGAGAAGAGGGAATCAAGAGCAGACCTTTAACTGATAGAAAAGGGTAACATATTCAAATTATCATAAGAGATATATAGAACATTTTCACAGCTATTGTAAGCAGTAATATATATATATATATATATATGAAAGTGCCATGAATCAGTTTTCCACTGCTAGCAATTACCCCAATGCCATCAGTATTTAAACCTATTATCAATGCAACATGCATTGTAGGAAATCATAGAATCATAGAATGGTAAGGTTGGAAGGGACCTCAAGGATCATCTAGTTCCNGTGCTGGAGGCTCCAGAACTGCACACAGGACTCCAGGAGGAGTCTGAGGAGAGCAGAGTAAAGGGGGAGAATCATTTCCCTTGCCCTGCTGGCCGCACTGCTCTTGATGCAGCCCAGGACTCTAAACTGGAACATAGATATTGGTCTCTCTTTTTCCATACAGAAATGTGATTGCCAGATCCTAGGAGGTTTTTTTGCCTCTCTGTTTTGAATAAGCAATCAGTTCTGTCTCTCTTCTAATGGGCACACAGCATTCAGCTCTCCCTCTGCAGTCAGCAATATGGAGTTGAGCTCCTCTGCTGCACAGCTTCGAGACAACCAGGTGGGAAGTGATTAGCATGAGTCAGATAAGGCTGTGAGCAAAAAAATTGACTTGTATGATTTACCATTGCACTCTGATTCTTACCTCTGCATAATATTTGGTTTCATTTTCCTCCAGCCTTGGTTCTAACAGAAAACAGCTGGCTGCTATGGCCTCAGGCCCCCTTGTCTTAGGACAGAAGTCTCATTTTTACCAGAGGCTTGTGACACTGAAATCTATTATCTCATTTTCTCCTCTGAATGCTTCCAAGATAAGAGGTCCCATTACAGGAATGCTCAGTCTGAGTCAGCACAATTCTCTTATTCTCTTACAAGTAGTTTCCTAATGTCCAGGCTATGATACTGTCAGCTAATAACAGATGGAGCTTGTCACTCTAATACCTTGCATAGAGCTAGAAGCATTTCTGGTTTGAAACTGAAGAGAGGAAAATCACTAAAAAATGCACTTTTAAAACAGAAAATCAAAACCAGAAAGATGTCAGCATGACAGAGTGGGAGGGAATTAAATTATCCTGGATGAGTGTGAAGCCAAAAATATAATATTTTCCCCATAGATTGTCCCTAATGCCCAATACCTAACTATATTTCATAGAACTTTGTCATTTTCTCCTTTTGATCAACAACTGGGATTTTTGGTGCTTTGGTTTGGGGTTTTTGGTTGGGTTTTTTGTTGTTTTTTTGCTTGTTTGTTTGCTGTTGGTGTCCTCCCCTCTCTCCTCTCCTCTCCTCTCCTCTCCTCTCCTCAAATCTCCTCTCCTCTCCTCAAATCTCCTCTCCTCAAATCTCCTCTCCTCAAATCTCCTCTCCTCTCCTCAAATCTTCTCTCCTCAAATCTCCTCTCCTCAAATCTCCTCAAATCTCCTTTCCTCAGATCTCTCCTCAAATCTCCTCTCCTCAAATCGCCTCTCCTCTCCTCAAATCTCCTCTCCTCAAATCTCTTCTCCTCTCCTCTCTCTTCTCCTCTCCCTCTCCCTCTCCCATTTCATTTTATCTTTTTTCTGGCTAAAGAAGACATAATTTTTGATTTTTAATTAGACAGTTCCTGCTAGTTTAAGAGATATATCCTCCAAACTAAATTAATAAAAACCACGGCCTTACTGGTGAAAGGGATTTTATTTGCCACAAAACTACATTAGGGATATTATTTCATATTTTTTTTTCTATTAAAAATTCAATGAGCTAAGGGATTATGACAAAATCAAAGCCATTGTAAATAGCAGTGGGGATCTAAACAGAAACAGAAAGGTTTGCATTGGTCCAAGACTGAGATGTTTACAGGTTCAAGCCATGTATTCAAAAAAGTAGAAATCTTGGGCCAACAAGCAAATAAAAATGGCAGGTCATGCCAAGATCGACCTCCAAAAAATAAGGAACAAAAAAATATTCATTGTTTTCTCCCAAACAAATCCACAAATCCCTTTGAAGATAAATTTTAAATGTTGTTTTAAAATAAATAAACAAAAAAAACCCCCACAATTAGGGTTGCTCAACTTTAGCCATCCAGTCCCTTAAGAGACAATATATGGGAGGGTTGTATTACCATTTCTCAGCAGGATACTAAGACTTTTTGATTCAAGGCAATTATATCTAATACAGAATTGGATTTCAGCAGTTCCTTTTCCATTATGTAGAGAAACAATAACAGTGAAACTACTCCAGTTATTCTTTCTTTTTGGTTTTCAAGTTTTGCTTTTTAAATTTAGATTAGTTTAGATAAGGCTTATTTATTCTTAAATTAGTATCATAGAATCATAGAATCATAGAATGGTAAGGTTGGAAGGGACCTCAAAGATCATCCAGTTCCAGCCCCCTGCCATAGGCAGGGACACCTCCCACTAGAACAGGTCACTCAAGGCCTCCTCCAACCTGGCCTTGAACACCTCCAGGGAGGGAGCAGCCACAACCTCGCTGGGCAACCTGTGCCAGTGTCTCACCACCCTCCCTTGCCCTGCTGCCCACACTGTTCTTGCTACAACCCAGCACACAGTTGCTGTCTGGGCTGCACTCACACTGCAGCCTCATCTTGAGCTTTTCATCACCCCAGACCCCCAGGGCCTTTTCCTCAGGGCTGCTCTCAGCCATTCCCCACCCAGCCTGGAGTTGTGCTTGGGATTGTGCCTACCCAGGCAGAGGACTTTACACTTGACCTTGTTGAATTTCATGAGGTTGGTTTGACCACACCTCTGCAGCCTGTCCAGGTCCCTCTGGATATCATCCCTGCCCTCTAGCAAGTCAACTGTGCCACACAGCTTGGTGTCATGGGTAATTTTTATTGTGGAAAATTATGACAAGAGATGCAAAGAGGAATATGTCTTAGAGTAGGACTCTCTGTGATTGCAGGAGTAACCAGAATGGTAGGACCGTGCTTATGTGCCCATGCATGTGCTGAGCTATTGTTAGGGTTTAGCATTTGTATCTCAAGCCTGTATACTTTTCTTCATGTACATTGGACTAGTTAATGATTTTAGGCCCTGATATTTGACAAAGCTCTGTTTGTCTTCCTTGGTGAGTGTGTATCTTCCCATAGCATCTTTGCAATCGGTGTCTATTTGAATTACACTCTTACTGCTATATTGTCTGCTTGAACGAACCATTTAATGAAGAAATCACTCCATTTAATATCTCCAAACAGTTCTAAATAAACTAATAAATGAAAAGAAAATAATCTCCCTCTTCTTATATCCTCATAAAAATGCAAATGTTTTCGTGTGTTTATATTTTGAAATTAAAGCCAAATATTCGGACGTGCTTCAAAGAGAAGCTATCAATGTTCAGTTTGAGCTGCTTTTATCCTGAAAGCTGACATGTGGACTGTTTAATATTTTCCTTTTCTTGAACCTGATGGCAAAAATCACACTGACCTCATAAGAGTATGACACAGCCCTCATGTGAGGTCTGCAATGCAAATACAACTTTGTTAGCTGCTAAAATTGCGAAGGAGAAGGAGCCCAGAGTGATCACCACTTGATAGGTTCAGGATTTGAGGGAAGCTGCAATATCTGATTTGTTTTAAACTCACTTTTAACATTGCTTTTCACTGAAATATTTTTTAGCACACAAGTATCTGAGAGTTCTGATAGCAGCACCTTTCTTATCTGAGCTTTAAATGAAACTTCTATACGAAGCCAGATTACAAAATACTGTTAGTCATTTCCAACCTTTGATAATAATGATTATAAGTTTATTGTTTGACTGGGGAATTTTTTTTTTTTTCAGCTAAATAGAGCTATTCTGATATTGTGAATTCTTAACAAGTAGTTTACTCATTGCTGGGAACAGAAAGGAAAAACTTTTTCTCTAAATGAACACAATATTCCACATAGAATTACTTGCACTGTATGAAGTGAGGGTGGTGAGACACTGGCACAGGTTGCTCAGGGAGGTTGTGGCTGCTCCCTCCCTAGAGGTGTTCAAGGCCAGGTTGGAGGAGGCCTTGAGTGACCTGTTCTAGTGGGAGGTGTCCCTGCCTATGGCAGGGGGTTGGAACTGGATGATCCTTGAGGTCCCTTCCAACCTTACCATTCTATGATTCTATAAGTGCAAGTGAGCTGAAGTGCAATATCTTGTAGGCCCCTTACAGGTACTGGGAGGCTACTGTAAGAAAGCTGGAGAGGGACTTTTTACAATGGCTTGTAGTGATAGGATGAATGGAGGGAATGGATTGAAGCTTGTAAAGGGCAGATTCATGCTGGAGATTAGGAAGAAATTCTTTACAGTGAGGGTGGTGAGATGCTGGAACAGGTTGCCCAAGAAGGCTGTGGATGCCCCCTCCCTGGAGGTGTTAAAGACTGGACTGGATGAGGTTTTGAACAACCAAATTGAGAAGCATCCCTGTCTGTGGCAGGGGAGTGGAACTAGATGATGTTTAAGGTCCCTTCCAACCTAAACCATTCTATGAACCATTGTAAGTGAGAGCATATGCAAGAAAAATCATGTACCAGGAGTAATTTGTGTATTGTTTTTATCTGTAAAAACATATAATTTAAGAGCAATGCTATAGCTCAGATAGAAATTTAGCTTAAGAAGCTTCTTGTCTACGCCAATGCCCATAGAAATGGGCAGGTACAGGGAGAAAGCTTTCACCTCAACTGTAAGCAAGCTGATGTACCTATGAAGTGCTTGTGGAGCTCTGCAGAGATGTGATGCAGACCCAAACTGCTCTAAAGGCTGTAGTGGAAACTCTTCCTTCTTCTCAGGGCAAAATTGTTTGGAGACATCCTTGAACCTTCCATTAACCATCCCTTACAAATGAATTGGGGACGATTACATTATTCACTTTCTGTCAAGCAAGAGTTACAAAGCCTGAAGAGCTTTTGAATGCATCCATCTGAGTATTAATGATATGTTCCTGATCCCTCATCTTCCTGGGACTACAGCTGTGCTTTTGTAACAGTGCTGCCCTGCACAACCTCCAATACCCACATGTGCCATTAAAATATAACTTGAACACGACTTGCAATTAGAGGGATCTAAGTCTATTCTGTACCACAGGGATACATTATTTATTATACATTATAAAGGGTCAGACAATAAAAATACTATATTATGAAAATGAAGCAAAAATTACTTGGATATAAATTTGAGTACAAATAAACACAGAAAAAGATGACAAAAAGCTTTTAAAATATACTGATTTTAAACTTCTGTTACTAGCTGCTTCGGAATACGCCAAGTATATGAAGAATAGTCTCCTAAGTTACAGGTCTAGACTGGAAAATATTGCTTTTACATAGAATCATAGAATCAACCCGGTTGGAAGAGAACTCCAAGCTCATCCAGCCCAACCTAGCACCCAGCCCTAGCCAATCAACCAGACCACGGCACTAAGTGCCCCATCCAGGCTTTGCTTCAACACCTCCAGGGACAACGACTCCACCACCAACCTGGGCAGCCCATTCCAATGCCAATCACTCTCTCTGGCAAGAACTTCTTCCTAACATCCAGCCTAGACCTGCCCTGGCACAGCTTGAGACTGTGTCCCCTCGTTCTGTTGCTGATTGCATGGGAGCAGAGCCCAACCCCACCTGGCTACAACCTCCTTTCAGGTAGTTGTAGATAGCTGTAGATAGTAACAAGGCCTGCCCTGAGCCTACTCTTCTGCAGGCTGCACACCCCCAGCTCCCTCAGCCTCTCCTCACAGGGTTGTGCTCCAGGCCCCTCACCAGCCTTGCTGCCCTTCTCTGGACACATTCAAGCACCTCAATATCTCTCTTGAATTGAGGGGCCCAGAACTGGACACAGCACTCAAGGTGTGTCCAGGGACAGAATAACCTCCCTTGTCCTACTGGTGTCATCTGCAAATTTACTGATGCTGGACTCAATCCCCTGGTCCAGATCATCAATAAAGATACTGAACAGGATCAGGCCCAGCACTGGTCCCTGGGGGACACCACTTGTGACAGCTGCCACCTGGATGTGGCACCATTCACCACCACTCTCTGTGTCCAGCCCTCTAGCCAGTTCTTGACCCATATCAGAGTGAATCTGCCCAAGCCAGGAGCTGCCAGCTTTGCCAGGAGCTTGTTGTGGCAGATGATGTCAAAGACTTTGTGAAGTCCAGGTAGACTACATCCACAGCCTGCCCCTCACAGGGAAAGCCTTCCCCATAGGACACAGCAGAAAACTTTAAAAGTGAATATAGTTGAAAAGCTTTCATACCAAAAGTGTAAAGTTTCCTTGTCGTGCTGGGACAATCCTTTCCTTCAAAAGAGAGATCTATGGGGGCATTTACAACTGATTTTGTGGCATTTCCCCTCTGCTCTTGACAAGAAGTTATTGTAAAGAAGTCATCTGTAGAGAATAATCTTAGTATAAAAAGAGCTAATTTTCTCAAGCACTTAATAAATTATTTGACCTTGTCTAGACTTACCATTATCTTTTTTATTATTTATCAGGGATGGAGGTGTTCAGGAATTTTACATTAAGCATTTCTCATGTATTTCATACTTAAAACACAAGGCTGGAACTTTATTAAAGTGCCTGTCTTTGGAGATTTCTTTTTGCCACTTTGCAGAATAGGTTGTTAAGTGTCTCTTTGGTTGATGTGTCATAGACCATTTAACATTTAGTTCCACATCCTGCACCATTTTCTATGGAGCCTGTGTATTTATAGCTACTCTACTGTACCCTGATGAAGACAGATGGCAATGAAGTCAACTGAAAATTTCTATCTTCCCATGTCCACTGGCCTTTTAGTCAATGACTCATAACATCAGGTGTGCAAGAACAGTAAAAAACACTGAAACAACCAGAATAGCAACAACTGGTTCTAGGTGCAAGGAATAAAGAAAAAAAAAAAGATAGTTCTTGACTGATAAATAAATGAATTAAATGAATCCATTCTCTGTAGTAGTTGAATATGTGTTATAGACAATATTGCCACTGCAATGCATGATAAAAATACAAATTTGAAATAGGAATGCTAAAAGCCTCATTCTCATATTGTAAATTCTGAAATACAGTGAAAAAAAAATTTCTGTCTTCACAGAATGTGCCTTGAAGAAGGCTAAGGGAGGAAATCCTGCCCGAGTGTAGCCTTCAAGTCTAAAATCATTTTGCAATGGCTGATTGAACCTACAACACTTTCTAAACACTGTGCCAGCTTTTTAGGAATTAGCTGAAGAGTTATTGTCACACACATGGAATATGATGATTTTTCTACCTTCTTCTATCTTCTACTTAGAATCATAGAATGGTAAGGTTGGAAGGGACCTCAAGGATCATCTAGTTCCAACCCCCTGCCACAGGCAGGGACACCTCCCACTAGCACAGATCACTCAAGGCCTCCTCCAACCTGGCCTTGAACACCTCCAGGCAGGGAGCAGCCACAACCTCCCTGGGCAACCTGTGCCAGTGTCTCACCACCCTCACTGCAAACAACTTCCTCCTAACATCCAGTCTAAATCTCCCCTCTGCCAGTTTAAACCCATTGCCCCTTGTCCTGTCATTACAAGACCTTGTAAATAGTCCCTCCACAGCCTTCCTGTAGCCCCCTTCAGATCCTGGAAGGCTACTCTAAGGTGTCCTGGAAGCCTTCTCTTCTCCAGGCTGCAGAGCCCCAACTCTCTCAGCCTGTCCTCAGAGCAGAGCTGCTGCAGCCCTCTGAGCAGCTTCGTGGCCTCCTCTGGACCCGCTCCAACAGTTCCATGTCCTTCCTGTGCTGGGGGCTCCAGAACTGCACACAGGACTCCAGATGGGGTCTGAGGAGAGCAGAGCAAAGGGGCAGAATCCCCTCCCTTGCCCTGCTGCCCACACTGCTCTTGCTGCAGCACAGCACAGGGTTGCTGTCAACCCTGTTAGCTCAGGCTTGTTGAGCTTTTCATCACCCCAGACCCCCAGGTCCTTTTCCTCAGGGTTACCCTGATGAAAAGGGCTACTTCCCACATCCCAATACGCCCAAGAATCTTCACTTAAGGTTCTATGCCAACAAAATGTTTTTGCTAACACACCACCTCAATTAAATTCTCTGCCAATTAATTTAAAAGGCTAATGAAACAATTCATGAAACCTATGGTCTTTATGATGATGATGAAGCAGTTACTCATTTTCATTTGGGTTATGTTTTCATTGTCTGGAAAAGAGAACTAACATCAATATTACTTTGCTGCAGTGGAACAGACAAACTAGGAAGGTCACCTGAATGCCACATTTCAGAAACTGTTTTCGTCCTACTGTCTGGAAAATGTTGCTGGCATAGTAGCTGTGTAATCATTTCAGTCTTCTGGATACTGATAAAATGTTAGCACTAGGAGGTGCTGAAATTGTTTAGGGTTGAGTACTTCAGCTGTGGCAGGATTCTTTCTTTTTCTTTTTCTTTTTTTTTTTTTTTATTTAAAGGGAGAAGATTCAAGGACTATTGAGAACAGCAGGGTTTGGAGTGGATTACATTTATTTTATTCCCAGCCTTGTTTCCTTTGTCACTTCTCTACAGCACAATTTTGTCTTGAGCAGATCATCATGCAGAACAACAGTACTAGGAACTTTTCTATTTAGCCACTACAAGCAGTGGGCAGAAACTTTACACTTCTGTGAGTTAAGAACTAGATGAAAGACCTGAAAGTGTTGTTTTGGTTTTTTTCCCCAGAGCTCTGTTTTGATAGTGCTATATGACTTCCAAGAGGAGATGCATAAAAGGCAGAGATGCCATATTGGATTGAAGTAGGTAGCACTGTGAGATTTGTAAAAAGCTGTGATGGTTTGGGAGTTACTCACCCCCCCACACTTTGTAAAATCCCCCAGACTAGACTCAGCCAGCTGGAAGTTAAGGACTGAAGCTCTATTTACAGCTTAGCACAATGTACAAGCAGAGATATGCACAATAGACATGGAAATACACAGAAATACGCAAGGTAAAGGTAATACAGAAACACAATTACCCTCCCAGGAATCAGTCCCCAGGAGGGCTCCCAACCACCCTTCCACCTTCTTTCCACCTCTCTACCTTACCCCAGGGTTTGCTTTACATGCAAGGTGAATTTGGAGGATCAGCAAGAGGATTTAGAAGCAGAGTGGTTACACAGCAGAAAGCCAGCAGCTCCCAGAGAGACAGAAATGAGACTCTCTGTGTTACCTATATTTGTGTCCTTGTTCTTCTCCATCTCAGCAAGCCTATGAGTGAAGCAGACATCACCATTGTTTGCTTTTCACAGCCTATAATCGAATGGTTTTCATTAAAATATTCCAATGAGCCTCAAACCGGCACAAAAGCATTATTGAAAATGTATGCTAGAAAGTAAAAATGGGAGTTGAGGACAGCATGAAAAGACATCAAAGTAGAACTGATATTTTTCAGAGCTGCTAAATGAGAAGACATAAATTGTGCAGATTTGGGATTTAGCTGCCCCCCACACACAGGTAGAAATTCACCAGACTAACTCAGCTGGCTTGGAGCTGAGGAATGAAGCTGTATTTACAGTGTGGCACGATTTACAAACAGTTATATACACAACACATACAGATATTTACAGCTATATAGAGTTATACAAGTTAAAAGTATTACAGAACCCCTCCCAAGCAGCCAAACTGCCCAAGAGGACTCTCGACTACCCTCCCACCTTCTTTTCACCCCCTCCCTTATCTCAGAACTCCCCTTACATGCAGGGAGAGCTGCAAAAGGTCAGCAAGAGGTTAGAAGAAAGAAATTGTTAGTTGGAATTATGCAGGTCCAGGCAGAGGAGTTGATACAGCAAGCATGCAGCCAGACTGACCTATCTTTCTTTGTGTTCTTGTTTTTATATCCCTAAGCAAAACCAATGAGTGAGATGGACATCATTATTTTCTTTTCACAGCCTATAATCTAATTTCCCTCATTAAAATATTCCAATTAGCCTCAAACCAGCACATAAATGCACTAAAAATGAGCTAACGTTACACTGGACTCAGATACAGACATAAGAAGAATCAGGAAGTGAGGAATTCCTGTGAGGACAATGTGTCCAAAAAACCCCAAACAATCAAACAGTGTGATTGATCAAGCCATGACTCAGGATGTGGGCATGAAGTTGAATCAAAAGACCTAGCTAGCAAAACATTGTTATACCTACATTCCAGAAAGGCACTTAAGTAGAATAAAGAAGCCAAAAAGTAGAAACTCTAAACAAATATGTGGAGGGGTTTATTTATTTTTAGATTTTTGAGACTTATTTTTCATTTAATGAGTAATAAAACACAGGCTTTGAATTTGGAACAACAGGGTAACTTCCACTTCTGCCTCTTAAGGTCAAGAATATGATTTATATTGGGTAGAATGAGTAAAGATAGACTCATAGAATAGTAAGGTTGGAAGGGACCTGAAAGATTGTCTAGTTCCAACCCCCTGCCATAGGCAGGGACACCTCCCACTAGCACAGGTTACTCAAGGCCTCCTCCAACCAGGCTTTGAATACCTCCAGGGAGGGAGGTTGAGAGATGAGAGATTAAATTCATACAGTGCTGCAGGCTTTCCCTCCCCCAAAAAAGTTTTCATTAAGTAGAATATCTTATTTGAGTGGGATCATTTTATGTATTCTCTTTTCCCCTTTATTTCTGAGCAGTTTTAATAAAAGAAAAAAGAAGCATATTAATAATGTGAATATATATTACAGCAAATATCAAAAAGAGAGACATCAACTCTGCACCTTGACGTCCGGAGCACTGAGACAGTGATGCTATCCTACTGCTTTATACCACTGCACTAATGAAGAGTAATTGGGTAACATGATCCATATTGATGTTGCAGTACATGAAAATTGAAAGTTCAGAGTGGGCTCTTCACTTTAAGAGGGACAGGAATCTACTCAAAAGAGTCCGAGGCAGGGCTACAAAGGTGATGAAGGGGCTGGAGCACTGCCTTATGAGGAGAAGCTGAGAGACCTGAGGGTTTTTAATCTGCAAGAGAGAAGACTTAGAGGGGATCTAATCAATGTTTATAAATATCTGAGGGCTGGGGGTCAAGAGGGAGGGGACAAACTCTTCTCAGTTGCACCCTGTGATAGGACAAGGAGTAATGAGTATAAGCTACAGCACAGGGAGTTCCACCTCAGCATGAGGAAGAACTTATTTATTGTAAGGGTCATGGAGCACTAGCACAGGCTGCCCAAAGAAGTTGTGAAGTCTCCTTCTAGACTTTCAGTACCCATTTGGATGTGTTCCTGTGCAACCTGAGCTGGATTTTTATGGTCTTGGTCTGGCAGGGGAGTTGGACTCAATGATCTATGGAGGTTCCATCCAGCCTTTAACATCATGGGTTTAAATTGGCAGAGAGGAGATTGAAACTGGATGTTTGGAGGAAGTTGTTTGCAGTGAGGGTGGTGAGACACTGGCACAGGTTGCCCAGGGAGGTTGTGGCTGCTCCCTCCCTGGAGGTGTTCAAGGTCAGGTTGGAGGAGGCCTTGAGTGACCTGTTCTAGTGGGAGGTGTCCCTGCCTATGGCAGGGGGTAGGAACTAGATGATCTTTGAGGTCTCTTCCAACCTTACCCTTCTATGATTCTATGATCCTGTGAACTGGGAACAGTTGGGCTTTTACCATCACTCTGAAGCCATTGTTTACACACAAAAAAAAATCCCTTGCATGTGACTCCCATATATGTGCTATAATGGTTCTTACAGACTGTGATACAAGTTACAAAGCAGGACCTTCTTCAAAAGCTTTGTAAGCAGTTACAAAATCCTCTCGTGGCATCCCCATAAAGTCCACAGGAGTTTACATATTTATATTTTTTCTAAATCACAGGGCTTTCATTTCTGCAGTGGAAATGCTAATTTTTAGTGGTGGTGATCAGAATTGCATTTTCCTGTAAATCAGCAATGCCCCATCAATCCAGCTGGTGAATCTCCATACTCCATGTTTCAAGATTCCTTTGTTCTGTCATTGGATCCTATCACAGTAGTTTCTATAGCATTTTTACCTTAAAAACCTATTTCATTTTTCAATGTAAGAAAAGAACTTGATTTTCCTTTGTGTTGTCCTCATTTTCTTGCTTCTGAGTCAGTCCTCTAGCACAAGTTCAAATAAATCTTTTATTAGATGGCTATAAAACAGCACTTAAAGCAATAAACATTTAGAAAACTGATCTCTTCCAGATACCATTTACTTAATATTTTACCTGCATGTAAAACATGATGAATTCTTATTTCCCCCAATGAACATTAAAACAGGAGAGATAAAAACAGCAACAAGAAGAAAATTAGTGTAGCCTATGATTTATTGCAAGACTGACTGATGTAGCAGTCATGATGGAATTTAGAGGATAAAATGACATGCTGATAACACAGGACTGCTCTAAAACATACTCTCTCCACTGCAACATCACAGTATCACAGTATCAGCAAGGTTGGAAGAGACCTCAAAGATCATCAAGTCCAACCCATTACCACAGACCTCAAGACTAGACCATGGCACCAAGTGCCACGTCCAAACCTGCCTTGAACACCTCCAGGGACGGTGACTCCACCACCTCCCTGGGCAGCCCATTCCAGTGGGGAATGACTCTCTCAGTGAAGAACTTTCTCCTCACCTCGAGCCTAAACTTCCCCTGGCACAGCTTGAGACTGTGTCCTCTTGTTCTGGTGCTGGTTGGCTGAGAGAAGAAAGCAACCTCCTCCTGGCCACAACCACCCTTCAGGTAGTTGTAGACAGCAAGAAGGTTTCCTCTGAGCCTCCTCTTCACCAGGCTAAACAATCCCAGCTCCCTCAGCCTTTCCTCATAGGGCTTGTGCTCGAGGCCTCTCACCAGCCTCCTTGCCCTTTTCTGGACACATTCAAGCACCTCAATGCCCTTCTTAAATTGAGGGGCCCAGAACTGGACACAGTACTCAATATGTTTGCTTTTCAAACTTCCCTAGAAGTGAAATCTACATACAGAGGCAATGTTGGTTTGTTGTTGGGTTGTTGGTTTTTTTTTCCCCCCACATTTCAGATACACAGCTGCTCTAGGCAAAAAAAAAAAAAAAAAAAAAAAAGCAACACAGCCCATTTGCACATTTCCTGTTGGCAGGAAAACAAGGATCAAATGTTGAAAGCAGCAATTTGAAATAGCTTTTAAAAATCATTATCACCGTGTGAGAAAATTTGGTGTCTTTACGTGCAAATGAAATCTAAAATATATATATATATTAGTATAACAGAAAGCTACAGACTGCTAAGAGGTACTTGGAAGTTAACCTGATATGGCCTGATTACAAATTCCAAGTCATTCACTGGAGAATACTCTGAAACACAACTTACCCCATCATCTGCTTGATCATTCATTCATAAGACCATTTAATTTGGAAAGGAATTTAGATCTCTAGTCCAAAATCCTGCTAAAAACAGAGTCAGGTCTGAGGTCAGACCAGTTGCCCGAAGGTTCATCCAGCTGGGACCTGGAAAGCTCTTTGGCACATTTATTATCTAAAGCTACCTAATGTGCAGAGCACCTTAGACTCAGGATTGTACTTAATAACAGAGATCTTTAAGCTAAGCATATAGACAAATATAGCTAGGCCAGCTCTCAATGACAAACAAAGACACAGAGACAACTTCAGAGAATAATTAATTCATATTTTTATCTAGAAATAAAATGAATTATCCATTAGAGATATTTCATTACAATATATATGTAGAGAACATACTAATTAAAGGGAGACTAAAAAATAAGCTTAAAATGAGAATCTAACTTTTAGCTGGCTCTATGTAGGTGAGGTCAATTTTACACTTTAGTAACTATGAATTATTGCCTGTGAAGGCACTGATCACCTGAAAACATCAGTATTTAAACCTCTTCCTTTTTAATAGGATGCAGGCTGTGGGCATGAATCACCAAATCACTCAGCTTGGAAGCAGCCTAAGTACGTCTTAACCTCTACTGCAAGTAGGTACAACATCAAATTCAGACCAGAATGCACAAGACTTTAGCCAGTCAGGTCTTGAAACCTCTAAATATAGAGGCTGTACAACTCCTCCTATTCATTCTGCATGCATTAGTGAAGGGGCATTTCAGAGGTACCCCAGTGTTCTGATTCCCTTGTATAAACCTGAGAGCATCCTCCATGAAATTGTTCTGCAATCACTTCTTTCTTTGTATGCTTGAACTTGAAGTCCACTTCAGCCCTGTTTTGTTGATCACTGTGTCTCTTCTCTTCCTGTCATCCTGAGCTTTTGGTTTGCCTACCCCACCTAAAACTTCCACACTTGTTTTTATTTGAGGAGTCTCTTCTTACCAGTCTGTCCAACCTGTTATAAAAGATAACATTTCCCAGCTAGAGTCAGAAGGATTGCATCTCTTCCAAGCAGCTGTTGACCCTTTAAGAGAGTCCATGGCTCTAGAACCTGAAACCCCAATGCAAGCATCAGATACTCAAACTTCTAAGTTCTAAGTTGACTTCTAAGTTGACTTCTAAGTTCTGCCAAGTCCTCCTAATGCCCATCATTGGCAGGATCAAGTCAAACTCTGTCTGAGTCTCCATGCAGGCTTGTCTGTCAGTTACCAGCAAATTAATGCAAGGCAAAGGACTCTGCTCTCATCAGACCCTGCCTGGAGTTCTGGAGCCCCCAGCACAAGAGGTACATTGAATTGTTGGAGCAAGTCCAGAGGAGGCCACGAAGATGCTCAGAGGGCTGCAGCAGCTCTGCTCTGAGGACAGGCTGAGAGAGTTGGGGCTCTGAAGCCTGGAGAAGAGAAACAAGGCTTTNTGTTTATTTTCTAAAGTTTTCTTATACTGTACTGTCTTACTTTTGCATTTGAATTTATGTTTGTAATTATGTGCATTCACTGTGGTCAGCATCACAATAATATAAGTACTTATGAAATAATTCACAACCCTACCCGGAATGGTGCTTGATGCAGTGCAGCATCACTACTCTATTAAATTGGCCTGTTTTAAGTGATCTTTTATTTGGCAAGCAAAGTCTTCCAATTAAATTAAGAAAAAGAGAAGTCAGAAACAGCACAGCTTCTCGTGTACAATACCCTGACTTGGGAACAATAATCATAAAACTACAGATGACAAGCTGCTTAATGCAGTGCATTTGAACTCATTCCATTGCACAGCATTATTTGTGTTGATATCTGTATTATGATTATTTGGAGTAAGAAACAATGTGCTATATTATTATTGCTTAGTCTTTTTCAACCTACAAAAAGAAGTAGCCATATAGTCCTGGAACTACACCTCACAGGAGTCCTGGTGGATGGGAGGTTGNCTGTTATCCCTGTAGCATAACCCAGAGATAAATCCTGACCTATTTTAAGCCATTACTCCAATTAGTGAAACTGATGTAACTGGATTATTAGATTCATGTTTTAAGCATTTAACTTGCCACAGCAGGAGGTATGTAGCTTGCTTTTCACTTCACCTTTGGGGAGTCTTGAAATAATGCATTTTGATATCATCATGATTACATCATAAAGATGTGATGTTATACTGATTTTGCTGCTTTCTTTTTATTATTTGTTTTTCCTTCCTGCAGAAATCTGGCTTCTTGGCAAGATTTCAACATATAAAACAAGTTTCCAGTATATGAGATCATTTACCAACAGTGTGAAACTTCTAATTTTTTCATTCAATCAGTCTGAACCTTTTCTTCATAAAGAGAAATATATATTGATATTGCTCCCAATTCTGTATCTTTTTTTACATATTACAGGAACAAATATGGCTTAGAAATCAAGTGCAAAGTATTTATAACAGGGTATCTATATTGAATCAGCAACACAGGGGCAATTGTTCACTTAGTAACATGTAAGACTAGTCTGTAAAGTTTGGGGTTTCTTTCATTTTTACCATCTTTGACAAATAATCTAAGAGTCTTAGCTACTTGGTATAGGATAGAGGTGTTATCTGTCTTTTCCCATCAGCTCTGCAGCAGTCACTTTGTGGGGCTGGTCAGTGTATCACATCACTGAGACTCTAATGTGCAAATCTTTCCAGACAATCTTCTGCCACGTCAGTGTTAACAGGGCTGCTATGTCAGCATAGTGAAAAAGATACCTTTGGCTAGTCCTTCATCAGGAGTAACAGATGGATGGTCCATTTGGTTCAGAAACAAGCCAGCAACTCACTGTCTCCTGAAAGGAGGTTGTAACCATGCGGGGTTGGGCTCTTCTCCCAGGCAACCAGCAACAGAATGAGGGGACACAGTCTCAAGTTGTGCCAGGGGAGGTCTAGGCTGGATGTTAGGAAGAAGTTCTTGCCAGAGAGAGTGATTGGCATTGGAATGGACTGCCCAGGGAGGTGGTGGAGTAGCTGTCCCTGGAGGTGTTGAAGCAAAGCCTGGCTGGGGCACTTAGTGCCATGGTCTGGTTGATTGGCTAGGGCTGGGTGCTAGGTTGGACTGGATGAACTTGGAGGTCTCTTCCAACCTGGTTGATTCTATGATTTTGTATAGAATTATCATCATAGAATCATCACAGCATCAGTCAGGGTTGGAAGGGACCACAAGGATCATCCAGTTCCTACCTCCCGTGCCCTGGGCAGGGACACCTCACACTAGATCAGGCTGGCCAGAGCCTCATCCAACCTGGCCTTAAACACCTCCAGGGATGGGGTTTCCACCACCTCCCTGGGCAACCCCTTCCAGGTTCTCACCACCCTCATGTGAAAAATAAAACTAGTTTTGTGCATGCAACAGTGTCACTAGTTCAACTTGCTCTTGGTTAATGAAACTTCATCAGTTACATCAATGAGTAGGGATTCTTTCTTGTGCCAGGTGCATCGAAGTGTTTCAAGTGACTATGACAGTGCCAAGAACATTCTTTCAGCACAAAAATGTACACAATAACATGATTGTGCATTGTCTCTCCTTGGCATACTCCTTAATACCTCATCCTGCACAACCTTGTAATAACAACACAGTTTTGTCAGCTTTAACCAAACGAGCTTTTGCCTAGGAATAAAAGTACTAAGCTGCCTGTTCACAACAAAGGGATTTGCCTTATTATTCTAAGAGATAGGCAACTGGCAGTGAACTGGGACACTGCTGATATCCTCACTATGATTTGAAGGCATCCAACCACAGTTTGCTCTGACTTTTGAGACAATCTGAGGAAGCAAAAACAGGATTAAGGTTTGACTTAGTAGCAACCCTTTACTAATGTGCAGCCCAATGCACGTTTTATGAAATTTATCTGATCTTATTTTTCCTACTTTTAAAGTTAGCAATTGATCAATGCAGGAATCTTATTGTTATGGGACTTTTTATATATATAAAAAAAGCCCCAAACCCAGAAAGTGTTGTATTTTCTAAATTATTAGTATTGTCATTATTAATTTTTTCATAGTTAATAATTAATGATGATCAATTGAGGTCTGTGGTAACAGGTTGGATTTGATGATCTTTGAGGTCTCTTCCAACCTTGGTGATACTGTAATAATACAACATTTTTATTATTGTTATGATAATTTTGGAAAGAGACAGTTTAAGTATCATACTTCTAGAAATTAACTCAGAACACATTTTTTGATCACAAAGTTGCTATTATTTCTAATATCCTTAATTAACTCCAGGAACATCTTTGAAAATGACATAAAGCTCTACCAGGGCTTCCAAAGATAGATTTCTGTGTTTTACAGAGCACTTTAATGTAGATATTGAGACAGGCTTTTCTAATGTGTCTCATAGTATTACATTAAATATTTCTATTTGTTCTGCTCTCCTGAGACCCCACTTGGAGTCCTGTGTGCAGTTCTGGAGCCCCCAGCACAAGAAGGACATGGAACTGTTGGAGCCAGTCCAGAGGAGGGCCAGTAAGATGCTCAGAGGGCTGTAGCAGCTCTGCTACGAGGACAGGCTACAAGAGTTGGGGCTTTGCAGCCTGGAGAAGAGAAGGCTTTGAGGAGACCTTGGAGTGGCTTTCCAGTATCTGAAGGGACCCTACAGGAGGGATGGGGAGGGACTATTGACAAGGTCTTGTAATGACAGGATGAGGAGTAATGGGTTTGAACTGGCAGAGGGGAGATTGAAACTGGATGTTAGGAGGAAGTTGTTTGCAGTGAGGGTGGTGAGACACTGGCACAGGTTGCACAGGGAGGTTGTGGATCACAGAATCACCAAATGTGATCTTGATCACATTCTGTGATTCTGTGCTCCACAACCTCCCTGGAGGTGTTCAAGGCCAGGTTGGATGAGACCTTGAGCAACCTGTTCTAGTGGAAGGTCTCTGCCTATGGCGGGGGGCTGGAACTGGCTGAGCTTTGAGGTCCCTTCCAACCTAACCCATTCTATGATTCAATGATCTATGGAAAAGAGGAAAATAAATACTAACTTTTAGCAAACCCTAATTTTTTAATGAGTCCCACAACCTTTACTCCATAATAATATTCTCTAAATTAGATGATTTTTTTCCTGGAATTTGGAAGTCATTCACTGGCATGTAAGCATATTCAAAGCCATTCCAATACAGCTTAATTGTATTGTAAGTGGCAAAACTTATGCCATCTCCACTGTTAATTAACAGTCCACCTGGGATTCTTCTGCTTTGCTCAGCTGAGATAAAGGAAACCACTTGCCTAATTCACTGCCTGCCTGAAGGCTTATTGGGAGAACTACATGCCCTGCTCTGACACAAGCATCATGATATGCCTGATCTCTTGGACACTGGAGCCATTCAGCTGCTGGCTGCTGACAGATCACAGAGACTTCACTTGACAACAGTAATGAAACTACACTATCCACCATCTCTTAAATAAAGCAATTACAACTACAGCTTATTCACTTCCACACGGCTTCAAATATTTGTTATTTCCATCCCATTGTCACTGTCTCCCAGCAGACCTTTCCTTGACAAAAGGCACACATTAAGTGTGCTGTTTCACAAGGTCTTGTTGTTCAGCATATATTGTGTGCAGGCTGTATTATACCTGATGTAATTTTGCCACAAGCCACCACAAAGGGCAAAGATTGTTTACAAGACAAAGCAAACGAGGTCTATTACTATTGGAATCCTTTGCAGAATATTAAATAGAAAGATTTCAGCAACTATGAGGACAGAGTGAGGGAGCTGAGTCTCTTTAGTTTGGAGAGGAGAAGACTCCTCTCCCTAATGTTTACAGGGATGTAAAGGTGAGTGCCAGAAGGCTGGAGCCAGGCACTGCTCGGTGATGCCCAATGACTGGACAAAGGGCAATGGGTGGAAGTTGAGGCACAGGAATTTCCATGTGAACATGAGGAGGATTTTTTTCCTTGTGAGGGTGACAGAACACTGGAACTAGATGATCCTTGTGATCCCTTTCAACTCTGATTGATTCTATGATTCTATGTGGTAAATATATTGCAGCTTCAAGCCACATAAATTCAGACACTTCTGGCCAAGTGGTTAGAAGCCTATCTTGAGATGACTTCAAGTATACCTTAGAAGGTATATCTATTTTTGCTTCTTTATACAGCATGGGTAAGACCTACTGGAACATTTCAAGTTGTGATGTTCTGTTTCCTCTGGAAGAAAGCAGAGTTTCTTATTCTAATGTGGGTAAATGATAAGGGGCAGAAGTTGAGGCATATGAACTTTCATGTAAAGTTGAGGAAGAATTTTTTCCCTGTGAGGGTGACAGAACACTGGAACAGGCTGCTCAGGGAGGTTGTGGAGTCTACTTCTCTGCAAATATTCAAAACTTGCCTGGATGTGTTCTGTGTGATCTGGTATAGGTGATCCTACTCTGGCAGAGTGGTTGGATTGGATGAGCTTTGGAGGTCCCTTCCAGCCCCTGACATTCTGTGATTCTTAGATTCTGTAAAATGATAGTACAGTTAAAAATTAGCATTTAATATTTCAAGAGCATTTTGTGGTTAATTGTGGCTTATACCTAAATCAAATGTAGCCTAGAACAACTTCTGTCAGTGAGAAATTTCATAGTCTATTTGGGGGAGAAAAAAAATCCCATTATATTTAAAAAAAAAAAAAAGTAGTCATATTGAATGTTTTTTTTTTTCCCCATGAAAACAAAACTAAGTCTGGACTTGAAAAATCCAGAGGATAGATTTGACTATAAAACAGCACAGAAAAAGTACAACTGGTTTAAATTACTATACTGGGTCCTGGAAGCAGCATTTCTGTAAGGGACAGTGTTAGCTGAGCCAATAATGGGCAGATGGCAAATAAGCACAATGAATCAGGCAAGGTAACCTACCCTGTGCTCCAAGCTTTACAAGTGCCTCTTGTTCCTGGTCCAAATAGACTCAGCTCAGGGGTGGCCAGCCTCCAAACAAATTACAAGACACATAACAGGTATGGTTTCCTTAGTTACTACTCACAGTGTAATCACTAGCTCCCCAGGACTCTGAGCTGTGCAATGATAAACCAGTAACTGGGGATAGCCTGTGACAAAAAGCCCCAATTTTGGAACACTGTGAGTGCTCTCCTCCCCTTGTATGTATCTTACCTATGCAGTTTCCTTCTGAGACTGCCACTGTTCATACAAAATTAAGGATAATAGAGCACTGGAAAACATCCTTTTCCTGCTTCTTTTTTTGACATTTGATTTGGCTCCCTAGTACCTGTGTAGATTAAAAGTTAGAGAATAGGGAGAGTGTGAGGAGAAAAAGTTTTGTGCAAAATATTGTTGACAACTAAACTATCATTTTGGTCAGCTTTGGGTATAATGCAGCTGTAGATTTAATTCTTGCTGAACCCAAACAGTGACTTCATTTCATTCATTATACAAAGATCTGAATCACTCCCTTACACTCACAGGTGTTGTTGCATGGAAGTTGACTTTAGCAAATGCAATAGTGGCACAAATATAATAATTCAAGTCCTGATTATATTTATGAAAGATTTATGGCATCAATTAGCTGAGCTGTGTTAAGTAAACAAAATCTACTAACAGCTGTAGAGGGTTGACCTTGGCTGCATACAAAATACTCACTAAGCTGCTCTGTAACTCCACTCCTCAGCAGGAGCAGAGGAGAAAGTATAGAATCATAGAATGATAGAATGGTAAGGTTGGAAGGGACCTCAAGGATCATCTAGTTCCAACCCCCTGCCATAGGCAGGGACACCTCCCACTAGTACAGGTCACTCAAGGCCTCCTCCAACCTGGCCTTGAACACCTCCAGGGAGGGAGCAGCCACAACATCCCTGGGCAACCTGTGCCAGTGTCTCACCACCCTCACTGGAAAGAACTTCCTCCTAATATCCAGTCTAAATCTTCCCTCAGACAGTTTAGACCCATTGCCGCTTGTCCTGTCATTGCAAGATCTTATAAATAGTCTCTCCCCAGCCTTCCTGTAGCCCCATTCAGATACTGGAATTCTACTCTAAGGTCTCCTGCAAAAGCAATCTGAAGTACTGTGTGCAGTTCTGGAGGCCCCAGCACAGGAAGGACATGGAACTGTTGGAGTGGGTCCAGAGGAGGNATATGAATTCTCATTATTCATGCACACTGCAAATCTCAAAATGATGATGCTGAGAGCATAATTTTGTATACAGAAAACCTTTGAATTCTGTCCGATGCCCATCAAATAAAACATATTATTAACCATGTGCTGGAAGAACAGTCACCATTATCTCCCTTTGACAGTCCAAGGGAAATCATATTTTACAGGCACTTAGGATAGTTAATGGACAGCAAATGCACTGCCAGATTTTCAAAGGCTCTTACAGCTGTTCTTTATGGAATAGATTTTTGAATAGCTGAGTTTCCATTTAGACACTCCACAGAAGAATGTGGTGCTGTCTTTGTGTCTGGTTCTTGACCAATTTTATCTTATGTACCTAACAGAATTACTCCTGCTATACCTGGAGCATTGTGTACAGCTCTGGAGGCCCCAGTACAGGAAGGACATTGAAGTGTTAGAGTGGGTCCAGAGGAGGCCACGAAGATGCTCAGAGGGCTGCAACAGCTCTGCTACGAGGACAGGCTGAGAGAGTTGGGGCTCTGCAGCCTGGAGAAGAGAAGGCTTTGAGGAGACCTTAGAGTAGCCTTCCAGTATCTGAAGGGGGCTACAGGAAGGTTGGGGAGGGACTATTGACAAGGTCTTGCAATGACAGGACAAGGGGCAATGAGTTTAAACTGGCAGAGGGGAGATTTAGACTGGATGCTAAGAGGAAGTTGTTTGCAGTGAGGGTGGTGAGACACTGGCACAGGTTGCCCAGGGAGGTTGTGGCTGCTCCCTCCCTGGAGGTGTTCAAGGCCAGGTTGGAGGAGGCCTTGAGTGACCTGTTCTAGTGGGAGGTGTCCCTGCCTACGGCAGGGGGTTGGAACTGGATGATCTTTGAGATCACTTCCAACCTTACCATTCTATGATTCTATGATGCCATACTCCACCAGAATTCCTGGCCCTTTCTACTTTCATATACTTTTTGACTACCAGTTCTCAACTGAAAATTCTGAGCTGGAGACCATGAATTAGTAGTCTTTCATCTAAGTTAGATTAGCAAACATTAAATGAGAGAACCTAGGAAGGAGAGATCTGAAATTGGTTAGGTTGTTTTTTAGTACAACTTAAAAACTGGGTTTGATGATATTTTTATCAACAAATATGTACTACATTCACGTTGAAATTTTGTGCATCTCTCCCTGGAGTTAAAGGTGGTATATTCCATATGGAAATAAGATCTGAATTCTCATACTAAAGTGACAAGAATTGCCTGTTTCAAAGGAACTTTGATTACTCATCTACTTTGGGTTGATGTAATGGCTAGATCAAAACCACTGACAGACAGAAGAAAATGATGCATTAGAGGGACGTTTTTCCACACAGTTCTTGGGATTAGAAGCATAGAATCATAGGAGCATAGAA